>JAIPMN010006243.1:7125-19023 GCA_020650975.1 Apostichopus californicus
GACTTCTGTATTTTTCTTCTTTTTTTGGGGGGGGGGGAGGAGGAGGGGTTATGAAAAGAATGTTTTCAGAGTGTTTTTTGCAGTGCAACTGTACACACTATGTACACACTATGTACACACTATGTACACTGTGTACACAGTGTACACACTATGGAACTGACTGCTCCCAAATGTGCTAGAAAGTTCAGATTAATGGTCGCTCACAGTCAAGTGTCAACAAGAATTTTACTGTCACTTTAACACACACACACAAAAGTAGTTTTAATTCACACTGAGGTACTTACTGTAATTGTCTATTTGATTAATTTATTCTCAATGGCTGGAAAATAACTTGGAGGATTGATCTGAACTTCCGGGAAGCACTTTTGTAAAGTAAACTTGTAAACTTGTAAAATAAACTTGTAAAGTTGTAAACTTGAAAACTTGTAAAGTAAACTTGTAAAGTTTTGTTCTGTGACTGTTGAGTGTGTGCTACTGTACGTTACATTGGGCCAATTAAGATGACCTTTTAAAGTTTTAATTACATTATTTAATCCCGTTACCTGGAATGACAAGTGCTATTTTCACTTATGAGTATGACCTAATTCAGGAAGCCGTGCAAGGACTTTTAGTGTAGGATTGCAAGTGTAGAATTTCCCAACTTATTTTTAACTCTTTTTCAAAAACGCCAGTGATTGAAAAACATATCAAGTTTTCTCACTGGCATTTCCGTGAGTTGCGACAAACATCAGTGTACTGTACATGCTTTTAAGAGAAGCCCAATGATATCTGCTAATAATCAGCAGTAATAACGCGACTAACTTTAGGCGTAGAAGCCCAACTGTATCTGCTAATAATCAGCAGTAATAACGCTGCTAACTTTAGGCGCAGAAGCCCAACGATATCTGCTAATAATCAGCAGTAATAACGCGGCTAACTTTTGGCGTAGAAGCCCAACGATATCTGCTAATAATCAGCAGTAATAACGCGGCTAACTTAAGGCGTAGAAGCCCAACGATATCTGCTAATAATCAGCAGTAATAACGCAGCTAACTTTAGGCGTAGAAGCCCAACGATATCTGCTAATAATCAGCAGTAATAACGCGGCTAACTTAAGGCGTAGAAGCCCAACGATATCAGCTAATAATCAGCAGTAATAACGCGACTAACTTTTGGCATAAAAGCCCAACGATATCTGCTAATAACCAGCAGTAATAATGCAGCTAATTTTAGGCGCAGAAACTGATGCCTATGCTATGACTGATGATTGTTAAACCACTCTTCCTTTGTTTGTGTATGAAAAGAACATCTACTGGCTGAAAAAAGCAAGTGTCCTCATTTTTTTACTACTGGCAAATGGCATTTTAGCCAGTTGATAGCTGGAATTTCAGGCCTGCTATTATTACAGCATGATAATTATGTACAGCATGATGCGTATATATTGGTAACTATGTACATTCAAAAAAAATACACTACCATCAGATAGTAGCCATGGCTAAATATGAAGTCCACATTGGTATAATTCAACTGGTGTGTAAGTAGCCTTACCAGTTTATAATATACGATAAGGGGGTGGAAAATGTCGGACCTGAGTTTTAAGCAAAGTAGGCTAAGGCTACTGTACATAAGCCATCTACTTTCTGAAGGATTGAAGCGCATTTTTTTTTTAATTTGTGCCTTTTTTCCTCTCTATTTTCGCAAGATGACAATGGCTTTTTTAATATATTTTGCAATATATTTCATTAATCCCAAAATGAAAAACTGAAAATATGAATTAATATTTCTTAATTTGGATGTATTTTTGATTGATTTCTTCTTGCAGTTTGTGCCAACAATAACAACATGTCCCTCAAATACCATGCTGGAGTCTGGAATGCCAGTAAGTGGTCCTGCTGCAGTCAGGCTCATCAAGGAGCACCTGGCTGTAGGCCAACATTCCTCAAGGTAAGAAATGTCTGAAGACACCAGTCTATTTGAGCATTAGTTTTTTAATAGTAATTAATACCAACAATAGATTCAAAAACATCAGACTGGTGCCGTGAGTCATATACATAAGGATCAACAAAGAACTGTTAAATATCAGTGGACAGGCACCAAATGATGATGACGAAGGTGATGATGATCATGATGATGATTGCGAGGATGATGATGATTGTGAGGATGATGATAGTTCTTTTGCCCAATGTGTTCTCAAAATGCAATATCTAAGATAAATTTTACCTATTTATGGACGGATTTTATTTTTTATTTTTTTTGGTGGCTCAGGTTTCACTTTCAAGCTTATTTACTCCTTCTTTCTGATCTTGAGATATGTACACACATCATGATAAATGAGTAAATAATATATAAATATATTAATAAAATGAGTAAATAAGTAAGTGATATTGTGCAAAGAAATCAGAAAAATAAAGAAGAAAAAAGAATTCAAAACACCACCAGGTTACAGGCCATCATTCGATATCAGAAAATCATAACTTTATGTGGTACGGACACCGATGTTGATGTCCATGGTGGTTGAAAGCAGTGAGAGATGTTATGGTTTGATATTTTTCCTTTTACCACACCCCCTCTATAAAGACATCATTCATCCGGTTGGTGACATATTTTGCCATAATCTATGAATCAATCAGGAAAGTGCAAGAAATGGTTGATTTGAAATCAAATTTAATGGAACACCTCCAGTTTGTAAATGTTGTTGTGTAGATAAGAAGTGACCAAGGGAACCAATTTGCTTTTATTTTCTTCCCGTAGAATCAGCTGCAGCTGCCATTGCCTCCAGTCCCCGCTGGTGGAACACCAGACGTAAGACATTTTTTTCTTTCATCGTACTAAAATTGTCAAGTTGCTACCGTACGGGGGTCGCTTAGAGACCAGTGTATATCTGTCGTTACAAAACATATCGTCAAACAGATCTGTGCGTGGTGAACCTTAGTCGAAAGATAAAGTTGGAAAGGGTTATCTATATTTTACCTCTTTGACTTTTTAAGTACCCTGTTCTTGTGTACACGTGTGTAGATTCCAGCCAGCGGTAGCAGACTGTACCCTGCACTTTATACTGTATGTGGTGCTGCTCTGTGTGTGGGAATATACAGTAATCACAGGCAATCCATCATCAAACCTTTCCAGAAAGAAACATTAAGAACTCCTAACATATAAGTATACATACATACCTTCCATCTGGAGTGGATGATTGGGGGCCTAAACATAATTTTGATTTTAATTTGTAGAATGTTAATGAAAGGTGTAATTCCAGGCCGATTTTTCAGAAAAGAAAGTATGTCAAAGAAATAGTCATCACTGCACGTTTCAGTGACCGTGGGAAAGCAGAAATTGTCTACTAAAGCTTCTGTTGTCCGACAGTTAAAGTACTTGTAACAGCTCAGAGGTCGTTACGTACTTGTATTTATAATTAGTATTTATAATTACTCTCTTGCGCAAAGTGCCTTCTCGCCATAGTTGAGGTGCTTTCCCTTTCCCAAAGTCCTACGTAAGTGTCTGCATTGGAGAATGCTTTGTTTTAGACAAATCTGCCACAGAAGCATTTTGCATCCTCTGTCGTGTCTTTGTTTTCACATCAGGTTTGGTCTAACACTGTGCCATAAACCAATTTATAATCAATGGGCTATAACTCGATTAGTTTTTATGATAAACATCGAAAGCAATAAACTTTCAAGTCTAGTAGTGTAGGTTGTTCAAAGTTGCAGCTGTACTCTGTGTGAAGAGGTAAAAACAAAAAAATAAATAAATTAACAACCTGTTTGATAATCTCGTTGATGGACCTTATTATGTACTAGTTCTTTTTCTTTCATGACCTACCAGTATGTTTGCATGATATCACAATTTTGACCTTTGGATCTCTAGATAAGTGGGAAAATATTAGTTTAAGCAAACAAATTTATTTGTACGCATCAAGAGAATGGTAGAGAGATAGGAATTGAAGCTCAGAATAAGTCGAGTTGAGAGTCAGACCCAATAATCAGACGGAAAGATTAGGATTTATTTACTCAGTGTCATTGATTTAGACCAAATAAATAAAATAAAATAATGCTTCCTTTTTTTATGTTTTTTTTTGTTCATGCAAAATCTGTCAGAAATATATCGTTACGTACGGAAATTTAAATCCTTTGCTTTATTTGATGGAATCAACTACCACTCTTCTTTTTCATTTCCATGAGGTAAATAGGGACGAGAAAAATGTCTTTTTTATTTCACTCGGCCTTAACGAGAGTTGAGATGATTAACGGACCCAGTGTGATATAGTTTTGTTTGTAGATCAGAAATTGGTGAAATCGGTGTGAATAATTCCAATTTTCTCAGCCAGTAATTTTCCAAAATTCAATTTTTTGAATCCCCAGTCAGTCTGTCTGTCTGTAACTCTGGTCATGATTTACTTATAATTATAAATTTTAAGAAAAGAAAAAAAATTGAATTGTTTTCTGCTCGGCTTTACAAATCACCGTACTGGTCCCTTCAAAATATTGGTCATGGCCAATATAATATTCTATAATATTCCAGCTTTTTCTCACACAAAGGATCCAAAACTACAAAGAATAGTCCAGGCAAGACGTTTAGTCTTTGAATTTAAATCTGTAATTCATAAAGGACAAATCAAAATTTAAAAAATAAAATGTTGGTATTATTTACTCCATTATCTCAAAATAAGACCTTTTTATCATTTTAATGATAACTGATGCATTATATTAGATTTTAGTATATTTTCCCCCGAGTCAGGGTATATTGAAATACGGAATTATTCCTTGAATACAGCTACAAACAGAAACCAAATTCAGTCGGATTATACTAATTCTTTTCTGCAGAGAAATTACTATATTTCTCTGATACTGGGAAGTAAAGGTTGTTCTTAATTTAAACCAGATACCTTAAAAGTAAACAATTTACATTCACCAAAAGGAAGTAGCGATTTAAAGGTACTGGAAGTGATTGGGGTGACTATCTCGTTTATCTGTGCTACACATATATACATGTCAACAGTGTGGATGTAAGTACAACGTTCCCACAGTGTTGAATACCACCACACAAGCTTTCCCAAAGCTGTCAATGAATTATATTTGTTGTCACTTTTAAACACATCTAATAATTTTTATTTCCTTTTTTTTTGCTGTTTTATTATCTATGGGGGCAGGGGGGGTGGTGCCAGATTTAATGGGGTCAGTAAGAAGTTGCTTGATCTTGTCTTCTGTTTCTTGTTTGTTTTATTTCTTCTTCTTATTCTTCTCTTTTGTAATTAGAACAGGAGATATACTCCCAATTATCTATGTCTTCAGTTGGTTTATTCTCGCCAATTAAAGCAAAGACCGACTTGGAATTAAAAAAACATTTCTCATTCTTTTAAATATATCAAGTCGTTAGTCATCATAAAGAGGAGAGTTACCGGGGGGCACTTGACAGTTTATTAATGACACGTTTCCCGTTCTCGTTAAACCCGCAGCCTCAGAATTTCATAGCCATAGCCAGGTACGAGTACAACCCCGTCGAACCGACAGACATCAAACTGGTCCGAGGGGAGGAATATATTATTCTGGACTCGAGTCGAGACTTTTGGTGGAAGGCACAGAATAAACAAGGGTAAGTCTGATTAGAAGCAAAAATTGCCGGTAGTCGCGTACAATGACAGGAACAAATCGTGAATTGCGACGGATGTATTCTACAGGGGCTCCCCCTTATGATTGGAGTGACTCTGACAGCTGTTGTTACAAAGCAGAAAGCTCTGAAAGAACAACAAAACATAACAGTTTATTTAATAAACAAAAACCTCCCCCTGTCTCCTCCCTCGTGTCAATTATTCTGGTTAATCAGCCTACATTTGTTTTCATATTCTGTTTTTTTGTTTGTTTGGATAATTTAAATGTTAAGTCAGTGAACTAAATAACGATGGGGATTATGAATGATACCAATCTTCAGCATTAATGGATAAGTCCACTTTCATCACAGAATAATCGGTCAATATTTGGCTCATGTTCCAGATCTTTTCCCGATTATCAATTTTGTCGACATTGTTCATAGATCAAACGCAAGCCAAGTGAACAGTGTCGTTACCAAGAACATTCTTTACAGATGAAAGTAGATTTTTTTTGTGATATTTGAAATAGAAAATCTGGGTCCGTGGAATTGCAGAAGAACTGTAACAATGGTATTGCAAAACAATGGGAAAAGAAACACGACACAGTTTAGAATTTAGCTCTATTTCCTGTTTAAAGCGAGACATTCATTAAATTTTCCCCTTAAAACCTAGGTGACAAAGATGTGAAATGATGATATCATCACCCTCCCCACCCAGGACAATTACTCATTCTGATGTGAATATTAAAGTCATTTATCAAGCTAAAACAATTAATCTTTGTCATGTCAAAACTTGTTTTCACCCCATGCAATAGACTGAGGACTTGGGCAAGTCGAACGACCACAGATCCACTGTTGATTGCATATAACATCATACTTTCTTTCTGTAGTCTTTATTCTAGTTATGATATATATCCTTGGATAGGAGTGCCATATTTGGGATTTTTCATGTGAAATTTGTCAGTTTATTAGCAAATTCTAACATTTGTTTTTCAGTAAAAACTAAGGAAGAGAGGATTGTATTGCTATCGGCATGAAATATGAAGAGATAGCAATATGGAAACAATCAAACTGTTCACTTCCTGAGAGCTGTTTTGACATAATTGCTTCTTATTGAACGAATGGTTCAGTGCTAATCCATGACCTGTACATATTAAACTTTTTTTTTTTCTGTCGCTTGCAAACAAAAGTAGATTTCCTTAAAATGTTGGGCAAGTTCTTTGCACTCGGCCGAATTTAAAAAAAAATTGTAACGATCAATTCTTTTGTCTTTTGTTTTCTGTCCATTAATTTCTCAGAGACATTTACTTCACAACCCATCTTATCTGTCTCCTTGACTACTGTAGCTATTTTATTCTTTTCAATGGTTTTCGCTCTGATGCATTTACCAATGTTAAGCCAATTCTCAGAATTAATATGGAGCAATTTTGTTTACTTTGTTCGTTGACGTGTTGCCATTTTCTTCAAAGACTTAGTTTGTCACTATAAAACATGTCATCTCTAAATACAGTTGCTGTTTTTTGCGTTTTATGAAACCGGGAAATATGAAGGATTCAATGTGGCGTGATCTTTTTCGGTCCTACTTTTTTCTAGCCGATTAAAATATATTTTTTCCAGACGTCTCGGAATAGCTATAATTCCGAGAAGAAGAGGAAAGGGTTCGAAAAAAAAATTGAAAAACAGTTACACAGGTAATAGATTGAATTCCGTTTTCCTTTCTCTTTCAGTCAAGTTGGTTACATTCCTAGTAATTATGTGGAAGAAAAATCAAGATTCAACACTGGTCTGGAAAAATATGAGTAAGTTTACAAATGTACCTGTAGAAAGCTGCTCCACTGTATATTTATATATTATATATTTATTATGTTTATGTCTTATGCCATTTTTGAGTTCATTCCTTCAATTCAGGTCATTGAATAGCTCCCATGAGGACGACAATGTTTCAAACATTTTCCAGTCTTATACATCAAAATTCCTTAATATTTCAAGCTTACAGTTTTTATGTTCACAGATTAACAAAGGTGGTTCGGAGTCTCATTTCTTCCACTCTAGCAAAATCTAGCATACTGATCAATTGAAATTTGGGTACTCTTGTGAACGAGTTTTCCAACCAACAATATTACTATTACTTCATAATGAAGAAAAAATTGGAAGAAAAAACAGTAGGGATAATTTTCGTTACCTTTTTGTCCCTTTGAGTAATATTACTCTGTAGATTTATTAATATTGCCAGGAATTGGTGACAATATTAAGAGTATTATTTATATGCAGTATATATATGGATTATGCTATTCATATTTTCCAAGCTATTGTAATGTTATGTAAATAATTCTTATCGAAAAGCATTCCATGTATAGCATCTCAACAATTCTTGCCAGCATAAAATTTAAAAAAAATAAAAAAATTATAAAAAAAAAAATTAAACTGTGCAATATAAGGATGTATATACAGAGAACAATTAGGTAGGTAAAAATTAGAATTGTGAAAAGTTAATAAAGAATGTATAAAATTCCAATAACAGAAAGTTATTGATGAAAATATTCACTTAAGAGGTGGGTCTTAAGTGAGGTTTTAAACATTTAAAGTTCTCAATCGAGAGAGGTTCGCGTAGCAGACTGTTCCACTGCATCCTGAAAAGTCCTCGGAAAGTCTTCTTATTTCTAATTTATTATACTTTTTCCTAATCTTTTTGCCTCTTATATTATCTTTTTTTTCTTTTAATATTTCTAATTTCATTCTTCTGCTTCGATAACAAATAATGGATAGTTTTGATTGGCAGTGACCTTCAGGCAAGTTAAGGTCGGCAGGTGAGGTTTTGTCGTTGCATGCATGAGGAGGATGGGTTAATATTTATGTGTTTGGATTAAGGTTAAGACGGCTTTCCATGGAAATGCAGTGGTTCTTGTCTTTGATTATTTGACATCCTACCTTAGGTACAAAAGAAAAGAGAAGGACTGCATACATATCTCTATGCTGATGAAATAGCAAAATGACTTAAATCTGTTGAAAAGAATAAGCAGAATTTTATTTCTTGAGATGCCTCGTGTGCCAAGGAAAAGCGGCATTTGGAATGCTAGCAATTATTGTAGTTGTCCAGATATTCAGCTACAGAATATGCTAAACCTCCAAATGGCTCCTTTAAGGCTGCACTGATGATGACATTCGCTCCTGCTGTGCAAGTTTTAATGTATCGTTCTTTTGTAAAACATTGAAACCCAACCAAAAATATGTCCATTTTAAATTAAATTTATATTTGTCATAAACAACGGATGAACCTTAGACCTCACAATTTGGTCTTGGCAAACTTTGTAATCATTGTACAGTAAATATGTTGTTTTAGGCCGTAAAGAAAATCTGACGTTATCCTTTTTGAGGATTCTGTGGTATCAATCTACTTAAAAGTCTGGTTGTTAGACTCAGTTGTCCAGTCGCTTTACTTGATGAGCCTCAGATGTGAAAAAGTTCATAAACTTAATAAAAAAGGAAAAACAAAAGGTAAAGTTAGCAGGGATGTGCTCAGGAATATTTGAGTGCCTGGCAGATTGTGCGGTAGTGTGATCCACACCCTGGAAGAGGGATCTCATGGGTGGGGTACCCCCTCCCCACTGGACAAATTTTGCACATGAAGTATGCTTAGGTGGTGCTAGTTTCCCTATTCTGTGCCATGTATTCTCCCAGCTTTTGGCTATGGTAAAATTTGTTAAATTATCATCAAAAAAGTGCCGGGCGGAAATGTATAAAAACTGTTTATTGTTGGGCCGCATTCAGAACTGCTGGGTGCAGCCGCTTCGTGCCGCCCAGTGTGAGCACATCCCTGAGTTAGTATATTGGGTAATAGAACCTGGAGTAATATAGCTGTGTTGTATGTTAACAGTTTACGGATAACAATATCAATCATGTGCCTAAAGTCATCCCTTGACAGTCTTGTTCGTACTTGTATGAATTATTTCCTGTGTCCTTCAGACACTACTTGATGTGTGATGTATGTTTTTGTTGTTCTTTTTCCTGGTTCCACATTTAGTGTGGCTGAGGTACACAGACAGTTAATACCAAAACAGAAAGTCTTTTTGCTGCATAAAACAATAGTAGTAATTACTGGATAGTAGATTATCAGTTACATATATGTAAACAAATATTGTAGATCTATAACAGTAGGTAGACTAAGAAGAAAAGTGAAACTCATTAAAACAATACAAATGACAGTTGATTAACAGAGTTCAAATTAGCATGGTGCAGTTACATTTTGCAAGAAGAAACGCTTTTCCAATATCATTTGTTATGTATATTCATGTACCTTGCAATGTGTCACATTGGATATAGTAATGCAGCACACACTGTACATTAATTGAGACACAGACCCATTTTACCATTTATCATCTTTAGTTTATATGATCTCTTGTGATGAACAAACTCCAACTAATTATCAATCTTGCTTTGTCTGGGATATATCCTAGTTAAAAGGTTAAGGGATTTTTTTTTTTTGGGGGGGGGGGGCTGTACTTTGGTGACTCTGTGATGTCATAGCGAAACTTGGATCTGAAAACGAATTATACTCATTGTTTCTCTTTCTCATACTTCCAAGGTAGAAAATGCTGACACTGAAACCAATGTCATCATTAATTGGGTCATATTAAAGAGGTTCAGTTTTTTAGATTTAGTATATTCTGCAAACCCCTGAACTCTGAAATTTGTATAAACAATGTCATAAATAAGGAAAACCATAACAAAAATGTTAAGCTCGATGATGTCATACCTAGACTTGATGAAGTCTTCAGCCTTGTGTTTGAAGGAACATCAACTCGAATGATATCTCCCTAAAATAGAATTACATTTTTTTTTATATCCATTTTGAGAAACAAAGAAAGAAACCATAAAAAAAAAATGAACACAGATGGCTCGATGATGTCATATTTAGACTTGATCAAGTCTTCAGCCTTGTCTGCAAAAGAACATCAACTTGTGTGATATCTCTGAAATTGAATCAAAATTCTTCTTTGCTGTTTGGAGAAGTCCCTCATGACATTATCACGTAGAGCAATGGTGATGGTTTGGCCTGTGTCTCCTTTTAACTTCCCAGGTTCAATATGCCACTTTAGAAGGAAATAAAATCATTTCAACGTATTTAGTTACTAATCATTGCATATATTGTATGAGAGAGGCTTTGTCATAAAAAAAACGCATAGCTACTGTATCACACTTTAACACAAAGCACAGGGAAGGGTCTAACGATATTTGTATTTCAAAACTGAAAATGTCGATGTAGGACTGTAGATCCATTTGGGTTCATTATTTCTTGGTAAAACATTGTTTCCTTTTCGAAGTTAGATAACAATGAACATTTCCATAATATTAAAAGTAAACAATAAAGACAATACAACTCTGGTGTCAAAACCAATCTGTTTGTGGATTTTGTAGCTACACAAGGAATTGTGTGCTACTGATATTATTGTAAACTGCGTGTAATAACAGCATAGATGTGTCTTCATATGCATGGCTTGCACATACTGTTCACGTTCCCAAGCGAGTAATATGTATCTGTGGTTTTGGTAGTGTATGCATGCCGGACATACATTTGTTTATGCGTCTTGTGAAACGGACGTAGAGGAAGAGGATGTTTAATATAACAAACAGACAATTTCTTTTTTGGCAATAATAGATTCTCACGTTTTAAACTCATTCTTCAAATGTCCTACGTAAAGAAAAATTGGTCCATGCAAGCGAAAATTGGCGACCGAAACTTTGTGATATCAAGTACATAAATATGAATATGAAAATGAAAAAAGAAAATGGGAAATTTATGCATCAGAAACTTCATTAATAAAAAAAAAAAAAAAATCAAGTTTGGTTTCCTGCTTTGCTTTCTTTTGCTCTCGTTGATTGGTGACAAATATTTGAAATTTATATTACCAGGCTGAAATCTTTTCAGTTGACTTTTTGAACCTGAAGATTGACTTTCTCTTTTCATTCCAGATGGTTCAGAGGCACCTGGTCAAGGCCGAGAGCCGAGGTTGAACTGAAAGCCGAAAATAAAGAAGGTTGCTTTATTCTACGCAATTCAAGCACACCTGGCAGATACACAACCTCCATTTTAACCAAAAATAACAGGTTTGGACACTTTTTCTATTCAACTCAGGGGATGAGGAGGTCAATTGCAGGTGTTTTGTGTCAGAGAAGGGGAAGGAGAGGGGGTGGGATGGGGTTATTATCTGTTGTTTTCCCTTTAATCTTTTCCTTAAAAGGATTGTCTGGTGGCCCAAAGAAGTTACCTTAAAAAATAGTAAATAATTTTCCAAACATGTTGTCAAAGTATGAGAACGCTAATGTTGCGTTTGACAGAGA
>JAIPMN010006248.1:0-12772 GCA_020650975.1 Apostichopus californicus
CTGGGGGGGGGGCTGGCGCCCCCCTGCCCCACCGGTTCCTACGCCCTTGCTGAACCCAATATGGATTAACACATAAAACACATCTGTGAAATCAAGATATTTCATTTGCGCAACATCAGCAAGATTAGAAGATATCTGACTCGACAAGCCACTGACTAGTTGGTGCACTCCCTGATAACATCTCAACTTAACTACGGTAATTCTTTGCTCTATGGAATTTTAAATGCACAAATGAATAGACTGCAACGGATTCACCGCCCCACGAATAGTGACAGAAACTCCTAAGCTAAGTCATATAACACCAGTGCTTGAAGACCTACATTGGCTGCCAATATCTGCCCGCATTGAATTTAAGTTGCTGCTTTTCACCTACAAGTGTTCGAATGGAATGGCCTCGGATTACCGGAAGAACCTATTTGAGCCCATATCAACCATCGCGTGACTTGAGATCCTCTAATCAGACACTTCTTGAAATTCGAAAGGACAAACTTTCTTCATGTGGTTCCAAGGCTTTCGTAATCGCTGCCCCTACATTGTGGAACAACATCCCACTTAACCCCAGGAAAGCCACCACATTTAAATGTTTCAAATCCCAGCTGAAGATATTTCTGTTTCATAGATATTTTCATATTTAAGCTCTCGACTGTGCCTTTGAACAAGCCTATGGCACTGGATTTATGGCGCATTATTAAGTGATTTATTTACATTACATAACCTACTACTCATAACACCAAATATATACTTGTAAACGCATCAAGCAAGTTTCAGAACATTTGCTGAAAGACTGAAAAGTAAATAGAAAGTTAACAACATTTGCAACTTAGGAGTAATCAACCCCTCCTCAGTGGTTACTTAAATGGCGTTTCTCGAGCTCTCATTGGACAGTCATTTTCAAATGTCATTTCTAGTGCTCTGATATATTATTTGCACATATAATTGCACATATAATCATGGCACGAAAACCGACATATGACAATTTAATTCTACTTAGGTCGATTTCTTCCAATCAGAGCTCTAGAAAATGACACTTGACACTGGTCGTCGAATGAGAGCACAAGAAACCGACATTAATTTTGTTTAACATTTGTTGATTTCAGGATGGCACACTAGGCGCGACTTAAATGGTACTCTGTTGTGATGTATACCGAACTGCACCACAGTTTTGTACTAAGAATACGGAAACCTTGAAGTTCCCGCATTGCCAACACTTACTGTAGTGCAGGTGCCAACATGTCAGTACTGCTCTCTGTAATCTTGTATTAATGTTTGCAGTCACGTTTGTCATGTATCTCTCTTGTGACTGCCATCTGTATTTCCTTATTGTATTATCCCGTTATTTGTTGCATTGATGACTACAATACACAGACTTCTAACATTGTAATACTTGTAACATGGAAAAGAAGGCGTACGTGAACTGTATGGTAAATCAAACTCACATTCCTTTTTTGGGTAGTTGTCAGTAAGCTTGGCATTAACTGATTGGACGATATTATGGGAGGAGTCTAAAGAGAGTTGATCAAGTGTACTTGCTTAGTAATTGCGCAGCTCAGTTATTTATTCCGCTAACAGACTGTAAGCAACGAAATTCCGTTAAACCAAAGACTGCAGTACGAGGATTTGCAAAAAAATAAAATAAGGTAAGACTGAAATTGATTTTAATATGTATCTGTGAATACTAAGCCCCGTAAGATTGCTTTGAATTTGATTCAATAAAATGGTAAAAAAGGTTTTCCTTTCTTTGGTGTTGAATTTTTTTGTCCATGCATCTATATTACATAGAAACTTGGAAAAGAACAAAGAAATTAACCGTTGTTTATAATTTCCCAGTCAATTTTTCGTTGTTCATTTACGTAGATAGAAACACGTTTATGGTCCACACAGACACATGAAGGTATTTTATGAAGGAATAGAGAAGATTGAAGTAAACAATAGATATATTTTCGGCTTGCATTTGATCATTCCCAGTTTGAAAATTGTCGGGGTGATGAAATTATACAAACATTAAAGGAATAATGAACCACCCGAAAAGTTATGTTAGGACAAAGTTGGCTTAGTTTGATCAATTACGATAACATATTGAGTATAATTTAGTTGACTCAATGAAACCAATTTTCGATAATTCCCGGCTTAAGTCAGTACTACTACAGATACAGATAAGTTAACGTGACCATTAAAGTATATTGTAGTATTCCTCAATACTATATGATCGTAGACATTCTTCAAACGCTTCGGTTTACGTTAATACATAGTTCACATTAGACCAGATTTGGATATTTTATGTCGGAGAACATCAACGCTATAAATTTGATTCGGAGATTTTGTTCATCTGTATGGGTCTCAATTCCGTCTATAACATAAGCAATAAATAACGATGTTGGTATTGAGGTCTAAATGAACTAAACGCAAATCAAAAATATAAACACTAATATTCTTGTCGTGAGAAAATGTGATTCAAAATTGAAAAAGGAAACCATCTAAAGTAAAAGAGAGTTCTGAAAATTGTCGTTTTAATTTACTCATTATCTTTCAGTTCAAATTTTGGAAGCAATTGTGCTATATAGAATATATTAGAAATTATACTGTGTCAAATCAATAACGTAGTGGACAGTAGTTATGTGTGTAGTTCACTCCAGATTATGTTGTTTATTGTAATCCAACTGTTTTGAGAAACTATCATTTCTCTTTACCTTCGCGCATCAAAAAGCCCTTCAAGTTGAAAATGACATATACACCATCAGCTATGTTGTGTCAAAACCTTCAAGACGTCATGATGAAGTTATCACCATACTGGCCTTTCAGTATTAATCAATACCATGGTAATTGGCTACCCGAGAACTTAACAGAGACAAATTAAGTTGCGCATTATTTCTTTATTTCTACAGATGAAAATGACAACGATGCTTTTCACACTTTCTACCATCTGTGGTCTTATCTTGACAAGTGAGTGTGCTTTTATCAATGTTATTATTTTTAAAGCAAGTGACACTGGTAACTGAAAATATTCCAATGGATTCTAATTAAGTTCCGTAAAACCGATTAAAATGATCTTGTATTTTCGTGTCCGAGACGACACAGAGTCAAGATGAAGCCGTTTTGCAGACCCTAGGGTGGGGGTCAGGGGTTCAAGATCACAATTTTACAAGTCCTTGGACTTGAATCCGTGTCGTCTTGGACTATGAGTTCTGTGGACAGATGAATGTTCAACCCTTTTTTTCTCTGGCGGAGATTCATATATTTCCAATGGAAAACCTCAATTTTCTGCAGATTGCAGTGTACGATCATTATGTTGTTCATACACTGTCATTGCTCCGTCTTAAGTAAGCTTTGACCTTGTATAATTATTATTACAAATGGAAATACCGAGGAGTAATTCTGAACAAAAACCAGACTATATTGCATGGGTTGAATTTTGTGAAGATTATTAATATGTTTTGAAATTGAATGGTGGTCTGGATGACAATTTCTGTAAATTTAAGTTTGAAGGCTCACAAACTCTATATATGGTTCATCAGTCCAGCAACATTTTTGCTTTCTTCAACTAAGGTCCCTACAAATATGGCTTTCTATTGTTTTAAATGTATAAGTCAACTTCAATAAAGCATACATATTTTAACCAAACACCTGCATACATCCAGCTACCAAATTATCAAACCGAGAGACCAATATTCCAAAACATATTCCTCAGCTCCAGTTGATTACTTTAATGAAAGGACTTTAAACTAACTCTAATAATAGACAAGGATCGGATTATATTTCATAAATAATTAGGATTTGTGGGAGTTTTGTCTCATTCATTTTTGTGAGTGCATTGGGGAGATTGTCAGAGATAGGAATGCCGTTGACAGTATGCATATATTAATGTCAAGTGTATTGACTGCTTTGGCTTAAGCATGACAGGTAAAACAATTTTTCTTGCTTACCCATGATGGGCAATTTACTGTGAAGCCAGGGACCGCAGAGATGGGGGGGGGGGTTGCTCCACCCCCACTCTTTTGCCATGGTAATTTGGGCTGTGTTATCACCAATAAGTGGGCCGTTATTTTTCTTAAATAATTGATAGAAGTATATTGTGAACCACAAGCATGGTATATACTATTTATCTGCATTCTTAAAGTCTGTATGCGTACCAGTATCAGTGTAGAATACAGTATGACCTGTACAGAATACAACTGATAGCAGCTAGCAAACACTTAAAGGTAGTCTGTATAGGCCCGATATTTTAGCACGCTATAATTGCTAGAAGTTTTCAAAAATTACTTTCCTGGAGGTCTTTACTCTCCAAATTTTTCTCAGATATTCTAAACGAACACACAAGATGACTGAATATCCCACATGAGGTAAATGTGAGTTAAAAATATAGTTGGGGAAAATAAAGTCTTAGCTTTAAGTGGCAAAAACATCACTGACTCATATGAAGCTACCATTTTACCTTTATTCTGGATATAACTTCAAGAGCAGAATGTATTGAGCATGTTGCAAACGAAACAGCTTCAAGCCAAAAATGAAAGATATCATACTCAAAATCATTTCTTTTTAAAGAAGTATATCGGTCCTGGTCTTCAATTGGTGGAGTAAGCTTGTTCATACAAAGATTGTCAAGAAATCTACCAAATTATGTTATAAAATTATCATATGAAGCTAAGCCATACTTTATCAATATATGAAACAATGAAGTCTAGACTGATGTGACTCTTATTATCCGTACTGAGCATCAAATGCCCGTAAACATTCCATAAACAGTAACTGGATAAATTAAGCATAAATCCACTTTCCAGAATATGATAGACTGATGTATTTTACATACAGCAACCAAAATCAACATCATGCATTGATTACCTCTGGAGAAATTCCAACACTGTAAAATTGCAGTGTGGTTTCGATGATGCTACATGCATAATCGTATATGAATGTGACACACTAGGCTGTAGCGTATAGCCACGATGAACAACATACTTCAAAGTAGTCCAGGTAAAAGCATTGAGATATGCCAACAATATTCACATTGAGAGCTGATAACCGAGATGAACACTTTTCTTGTATTCAGTATACAGAGTGATCTCTACCAAAGACAACAAGCTACTTCTCAAGCCTAGACACATATTTTTAAAAGGACTCACTATTTGGGGACCGTGACTAAAAATATACTTGCAAAATTCACCCAGAACTATGATTGCTGATCAAATCTTCATAGTACAGATCTACAACATCAATACTTTCTATGAAAAAGGTTAGGAACTTGGGCAGATATATGATGCTATGTAATTGCACATTGGAAAATTATGTTTCTGTGCAGTATGAAATTTAAACTTATTCCACCAAAAGTAAGTGTTGAACAAAGTAAAACATGTCGCAGAATCATAAATAAGCAGCTTTGCCCATTGTAGTGTTTCAAACATTTAAAATAAAACATCTGCAAAAATATTTACGAAGATAGCTAGATTCTGTTACATTAGGGCTCCTCAATAACTAGGCATGTGCTATACAGTAGCTAGGTGTGCGCGACTCCTAAGCCTATACAGGTGTTAAGTGAAGATCTTTGCAAAAAATCCTACCAGCAATAACAACAAACTTGTCTCAAAACTCCTTAAATTGTTGTATATTTTGCTAATTATGACTGATGGCATGTAGGAAATTGCTTAAGAAATATTTAGGACATGTTTGGCTACCTTAAGTATATTGGTATTCTGACACGAAACCTTTTTAACAATGCGTATTGTTAGTAATCACCTGCATATACTCTACTGTGCAGGGGTTGCGTGCGCATAACCAAGCCGTTCGACGGTTACATTTTTTAATTGGTTGAGAAATTAATATACGAACACAACATATGTATAAATGCCTTTAAAACACACGACGTACTTCGTAAGCTCAAACCGTTCCCTCTAATAAATAGTTATTTTAGATTTTAAATGATGCTTTCGCTGTATGTTCGTAAATGCTCCATGATGGTTGTGAACAGTCTCCGAACATGAAAACGTCCCGTACATAATACACGTGCAGGTAGCGAACCATTTTACACAGTTAATTCGCATTGAGATCGGTCATTGATAAAAATCTATCTAGGCGATAGTTAAATTTCGTAAACGGAGAGTAGCCATTTCCCCAACGTAACTATATATCCAAACCTGAAGTTTTCAATTGGCACTGAATCCAGGGCCGTCTTAACGCATGGGCCCACTGGGCCCTGGCCCAGGGCCCCGCGATGTCAGGGGCCCCGCAATCGTAGTAACCCCATGTCTTAATCTGGAAGGAAAACTTATTGAATAGGCCATTATGCCTGATTGAATTCGATACTTGACAACTTGTGACGAGAGTTGGTGAAACACTTGAGAGTTTGACATTAAATATTGGAAGATTACTCTTCTATAATGTATTTCAGCTTTTAGATATATCACGTATGTTATTCAGCTAAAGTTTTATCCTTTATGCGCGACATAGGGAGGGGTGGTAAATGCAGGCATGTCTATGCTTGAGCGATTGTCAAGGATGTCAATTTTTCACGCAACTTTTTTCGAACTCACTTGATTGAGGGGCCCCGCTCCATTGCCGGGCCCAGGGCCCGGTGATCTCTTAAGACGGCCCTGACTGAATCTCGACAATTGCGAAATACAACGGAAACTTCAACAACGGAAGCAAATATACAATACCGTTGATTCTTGGTATCGTTCGTTCCGATAGCAACGCTGTACGTACTAAGAGTACACCATTTTCACACAATTTGACTACTAGTGACCCAAAGTGACCTTTGACCTCCACAAAAAACAACAGGCATCTTGAACTTAACGTGTCACAACTACATACTAAATATGATATTGTTCCAAGCTTCCCTTCTTGAGATATCGTGTTTACAAGGTTTTCACAATATGGCTTTTGGTGACCACAAATGACCTTTGACGTCCTCAGAAAACAATAGACTTCTTCTACGTAATGTGGTACTCCTAAACACTTAATATCAGCTTGAACTAAGCTTTCTATCTTGAGATATCGTGCTTACAAGTATGGCGTCACACACGCACACACCCACACATTCATCCGCCTGCATGACTACAAAGGTTACGATTTCATAGAGACCAAAAAAAGGGAATATGCAATCAAGAAGAGACGTAGCCCGGACGAGAATTACTTAGGAAACAATGCTGACTTTCCATCGACCGTTAGGACCAGTTTCTCAGAAATAAACGGATTTGCACCTGCCCCCCTCCCCCCCCCCAAAAAAAAACAAGGGAAAAATATGTTAAATGTTTCTGTATCAATGGTGTCATATTTGGATAATTAAATCCAGCCCTGCCCTCCATGATCAATAATAAGTTGCTGAGCTACTGAAATTCTTATAAACTCTCTTTGCTGTATAGGTTTCATCTACACACTATGTATAGCAATCCTATCCACTTTGTAAGATACTGTTCCAAAATACCGCTTCAGGTTTGTCTGATTATAATAATACATTGGCTCACATCAATTAAGGTGTTAACCAGAGAGTCAAACCAGTTACTGTAGTGATTCCTTGTCAATATGAAAAGCACATTTGGATACTAATTACTGAACAGACATGTCCAACAGTACAATGTTCTTGCAGTAATGGCTGATTTGTGCCATAAATAGGAGGCTGAAGTTCAAGCCAATTGTCGTTTCTTCAGTTAAAAGACTTTTTCTCAGAACTGGTACCTCTAAAATACCCCAAGTAACCTAACCTTGACTGTGATGACAAAAATGGGACCATCTATTCACCAGGGGTTCCTATACATACCACGAGGTATCGTACACGGACTTTTCACTCTGCTGACCTCAAATGACCTTTGGCCTTAAGTAAAACACGTTCCTGCCCGTAAACATTTTACCAAACTCATGCTTAACGAATATGCCAAACTCTCTCATAATGATGTCAAGTGTAGCCAATATATAGGCACATCAGTTTGTGCAAATGATATCACCATATCAAATTTGAAAAGATCTTTATCGTTGCTAGGTTTTTGCATTTGGGGATTTAAATTTTCCATCCTAATTAATCAGTGATATGAGAACCAAAATCATTAGGGCTCAGCTTATACTCACCATGGTACATGAACCCACCACACCATATGGTAATGATCACTCATTCCTTTTTTGAATTATTGTCCAGAAAACCTGTAAAGTAAATATTTCTAAGAAATGCTATCATCAAATATGCATGATATCGGATGCAACACACATCACTATATGTTGCTATCTACCAATATAACACCATACCAAATGGTTGCCATGTAATGGCAATTTGAAGACCTTTGTGCACGACCCTGAGACATCATTAATATTTAAGATATGAGAACCAAAATCAATATGGTTTGCTAGGCCTACTCACTATGGTCTGTCCACCCACCACGTGCATATGATCACTCATTCTATAATGTTGAGTTTATCAGGCATGACAACTTTTGTTAACTAATCAATGCCAAGCCCCACCTTATGTTTGCATGATATCAACTGTGCACACCAGTATGTTGACTATCTACCAATATCACCATACAATGTTACAGACTCTACCTTGATTGCGGAAGTACTTGCAGTTAGAAGATTTTAATGTTTGACCCTGTGACCTCATTTATACTCATGAATGAGACAGACACACAATGACACAAGTACGTACGCTGACCTGAATGTATAACCATCAGTAGGTTTACAGAAAGGAAACAATGTCATTCCAATTCCCTATTATCTTTTCAAACATGCGACTCAGACCGTATACCCTAACACGAAAGTACAGTAATTGTTGTACTGATATGACGAACACAATTACCATTTTTTTCTTCTAGGCATAGGCTAAGTCTACTCTAACGTACCCCTACACGGATTTCGTCAGACTAGCCACGATCGATATGCTAGCCGTACCGTTGGTACGTTTTCAGCAAGACTAACATTAGGCCAACTAAGCATTTAATGATGATCATGTCATGGGCCTATATAAGTATACATGGCACGCCTAGCCTATCGGAGTGCCGTGTGCTCATGAAGACGAACTGACCGTAATTGGTCGATATTTATCTAGTGTAAAGCAGCAGCCGATCTTTACCTAAACGTTATTGTGTTACATAATTTTGCCATCCTACTAAACCTTCAAATCTGTGTCTTCGATCGGCAATTAATTTCACAAAAAGTTGTTCGATTAGCCAGTAGGCCTGATAGTTTGGTGCAAATTAGTTGATATGATTATGAATGTGCGAACCAGCCGAGAAACTTTGATTCACTTTCATCTCCGTGGAAAAAACTAAGAGGTCATCGATTTTCCTCTGATGTGTTCAAACTTACATATATTATTTTGTAAGAAAGCTCGGCTTTTTCAGTGGGTCGCGTGTTGAAATATGTATGACGCTTTTTTTTTTGTGGTAAAGTGAACGAGGATAGATATATGTATATCCACAGTTTCAAATACGGTAAGTTTCTCTAAGAAAACGTATATCTAAAAAACAAGTCTTTCCTATAATGACACGGACGAGCTTCTGCAAATGAAAAGAAAACTGTTGTAGTTTTAAAATTATTTGTAACAGTGTTCCACTTGGCGTCTCTTTTAGTTATCCTATATCGAGGTTTTTGTTTTGTTTTCATATTGTCATCTTCAGCTAGTGCATTGGAATGTTACGAAGCCGCAGCGACTCAATGTGGGGATCACGACGATGGCTGTAAGGCGTACGATAAAATTCTGGAAGAGAGTCAGAATGTCACCTGTCCAGACAAATGTGCTAAAGTCAGCGTTACCAACAGCTGTAAGTGTGTCCTATATATTGTAATTAACGTTAAACGTATGACCTTGTGGAAACTTGTTAGTGTTCATATTGCCATACGGTATAGTTCAGCAAAATGTGAGTGCAAGGTACGTTCCAACAGCTATTACAATATGTCAGATATTGATCTTTAAAGTATTCTAGTGTCGGATCTGGAATGCTCTGTTTACAGGATATCTTTAGGCAGAAAATGAACTTTGATATGTTTCAGACTGTCCGGAAAATAAACACTGCTATCAGCCGAACTTGTATTTCTAAAGAAGCTGATGTACGAATTTCTTTATTTGAGATAGAATTATAACAACATTGTATTCCCACTTTTCACCTAGATTTTATGTGTTTCTTGCAAGCTCAAAAGTAATTAATGTTCATATTGATAAATTCTGTATTAAACATTGAATACGAACTTTGCTTGGGCTCGTGGATACATTATACGTAGCTTTGACGATTTTTTCATCAGTTTTACCTAAGAGTCAATCTCGAAGCTAGAAATTAACTGTATATAATTGAATACACCTTTAACGTTTCAGTTCAAGGCTTGTTTGAAGTGCAGGTAACTGTAGCAGCTTGCAGTTCTGGAAGTATCGGTTGTATGGATAAGGAAGAATTTGCTGCTCAAAATCCTGACTTAAACAACAAGGTCATGGCCTACGCACCACTGGGAAGCACCGTAAAAAGTTTCGAGGCCTGCATATGTGGAGAAAATCTCTGCAACAGCGCTATAAATCTGGCTTTCGGTTCAGTCGCTATCCTTCTGCCGACGTTTATTTTAACAATCAAAACTATTGTTCTTGATTAGAATTTAAAAGCAAATGTCTCGATCATATGATATTCTTTGATATGGATGTCTTTCTTTCGCAACTGCTTCTACTATTTTGGAATCCAAAATAAGTCATCTTTTAACATTTTATACACAGAGTTTATTACTATATTTGTAAGTAGTGTCAGGCGTTCCTAATACAGTTCCATATAAAGAGATATTTCGATCGAACACAATGTACAACAACCTTATAACCAATAGTTTCCCTAAATATGTTTACACGGTCTATTAAATGTACTCCGTTATTACTGACTAAACATTTCGTTACTCCAGTAAAGTTGATTACAATTGGTGATGGTCTGTGGTGTCATCTGGTCAGATGTCCTTCAGAATCTTTACTTAGACTGTCGCATTATTGTTGCTGATGTATCCTAGAAACCTGATACAGTTACATGTTTGGTTGGATGTCAATGTAATGTTCTATAGTTAATTAAGAAACCATCAAAATGCGACTTTTTTGCACAAATATGATTGATATATAATTGAGCAAAACAAATTTTCAGCTCAATTGCCCTGATGAAATCATACATTACCAAACATACCTTCTTGATAGTAAATGCTATTAGGGTTTAGTTTTGACCAATAAAGATTCAAAACAGTTTTCATCATCAGCCACCAGAAGATCCCATAAAGAACTTTGATGCAACAACAGCACCCGACACGAAAGAGGTGCATAAGGTTAATGCACTTAATCCCAACTGTTTAATGCCTTCTTTTGAAAAACAGTTTTTGCTGATAGTTTGTAAATAAGTAGGATGTCATGTAGAATCGATATTTCGTCTGCTTCGTACTTTATTTTTGCTGCTTGATAGACACAGAATGTTTGTCTAAGAACCGGGCTGCGAATTGTTCCCAAACAGGTTTGCAATTATGTGTAAATACTCGCTCATGATTGGTGGAAAGTTACGCCATCGCCATAGAAACCTTCACTTCGAGGTTACCAAATATTTATGCATCCATTCGTTGCAACGAAATCACGTATTGTACCGATTCAAGCAATTGCTGCTGTCAGATTTTGCGTATATTCATTCTTTTAGACTCGTGAACTCGCGTCGTGGAGTTGATTTTAGTGTACCCATTCCATGCAACGAATTCTTATTGCAATAGAACGGCCCATCTTGGATAACGTAAACACGAAGCCAATGGAATGCAGCGTATGTATTGTGTGAAGTGTAACAAGTCAATAACAAAAAATATGGTCAGCTTAAACACCATGATTCCGTGACGTCAATGAACATTCATGTTTGGACATTTTATGACCTATAGTTATAGACCTTACATTGTTCTGATGGCTGACGTCAAGAGCAGTCTGATGGGCTGAAAACTGCGTAATTGCAAACCTGTTGGGGGGGGGGGGGCACAGGCGGGCTATTGTCTATTCCCTTCTGTGATTCAAATAGGTGTTACAAACCAAATTTCACAATAAACTACAATATACCCAAGAAATAAATTGTCTCTGTTTCTC
The DNA here is from genome assembly GCA_020650975.1 of Apostichopus californicus. Lineage (NCBI taxonomy): Eukaryota > Metazoa > Echinodermata > Holothuroidea > Aspidochirotida > Stichopodidae > Apostichopus > Apostichopus californicus. Next base: position 12,041 of record JAIPMN010006248.1, read on the forward strand.
TTGTTTGTGAAGTAAAAACTAGTTTTAAGATTGAGTAGCAGCTGACATATGTTCTGCAGACGTGATGGAGTGTAGTGTGCTAACGGTTTCGCAAACAGGACATGGCGTAGTACCTGGAATATTGACACATTCAGAAGAATCTTTTCTGGATGTTGGATATTGACACCGCATTGTGAACTCATTATAAATACCACTAATACGATACCAATCTCAACTTTAGAAAATGTATTTTTAAGGGGACGGTTGAAATCCATTTTGTATTTTTGTATTGGATTGTACAATTCGGTGTTAATATCTAATACTAGAACATGATGTCATGTAAACAATGTGTTCAATAATATGAACAATGGAAAGAATAAGGCTTACGTGAACTATACTTGAATGACATATCTCATTTGCTTTCTATTTTGATTATTATGCACAGTTCAGCGTGAGAAGTAAAGTGTTTATGAGCATATCTGTGAACTTGACATTATAAAATTGGAAGATACTATAAACAAGGATCAATCCATGTATACTTGCATGTGATTGTGCAGGTCAGTTATTCATTACGCTCTAAAAGACTGTATGCATCAAAGTACATGTAAACAGTAGACATGCAGCAGTGAGAAGATTTATAAAACAATTTTAAGTTGAGACTGAAAGTTTGTTTCATTTGTCATGGGTGTATACTAGGGCCCGTAACACTGCCTTGGATTAATACACCATGGAGTGTTTATACGTTTAATATAT
>JAIPMN010006255.1:0-10703 GCA_020650975.1 Apostichopus californicus
TCACACTGGGCTATTCAGTACAAAGAGTATAGGTTTCATGTTGATAATGGCATCACTCATTATCATGGCAATCGCGTAACAATCATAAAGAAATAAACCTAATAACACAAAGAACTTCGTATGACTTCTGGTATATATTGATACAACAGATACATCTTTACCAATCATACGTTTGCATTCAGTCATTTAGTCATTAAAAAGATCTTGAAATACTTCCTATAATTTCAAGTTGATGAGATGTTTGATCAAATGGAAATTTATCGGTTGAATGCTACCGTTTCGTATCCAAGCTTTTAACAAATGAATAACTATGAAATAAAGTGTTTTTAAGTATAATTTATCCGGTGATTCGTGTACTATAAGATTAAACCGTGGTAAATGGAGTGAAAACAAACAGTAGTTGCATGTATTTAACTTTAACCTACAATATTTTGTATTTGATATTGCGAACCAATTGGATTTTCTGACTATAAAGAAGATCTCCCTCCTAAACTGCATAACAAATTCCCAAAATACACTGAGTCAATATGCGGGGCTGCCATGGTTGCCAATCTCTTCTTCTCGCTTTATATAGATAATAACCGATACTTTGTCCATATCCTAACAGGAAATTCAAGAATTTAGACTGTTTATATATAAAATATATCGTAGTGAGTACAGTGAAAAAACTTTCAGGCTCAACCGGGATTCCAGCCCGGGCCTCCCGCTTAAATGCGGACACCTAACCACTAGGCTATGGACGCTGATTGTATATGTCCAGAAGTTCGAAACCGCTAAGGAAGGTCTCAATTCCACTGTAGGCGTATGTCACCTGTATCAAACAATACTAGTTCTGCTTTGGTGACATATTTTGCCTTACTCTAGAGATCAAACATGATGCTAACCAACTCGAAAATCATTTGTGATTCCTAAAGCAGGATCTCGAAAGAGATACTTTGAACAGACTTTATGTTAATGAAATGGAGGTAAACGGCAAAGGCAAATGAATATATATAAATGACATACCGCTATATTATATCCTATTGAAAATAACAGTTCTGTTGTCATCATCAGGAAGTTTCTTGCACCGCAAATTCTTTTTCTATAAGTTTGTTATTATAGAACGTTTTCTCTTCTTCTTACACTTTAAGGAAGGTTCATTTCGTTACCAACAGTATAAATTAGACAAGAAACACATATCGTGAATATCTCACAACCGAATTGGCCTCTTTATACTGCTTTAAGAACTTATGAATTGATAGACTTACCTTTCGCTAAAAGCAAGGCTGTATGCATGTGTGAGCCAAAACATTTTCGAAACATGTATTAGTGTAATGCACAGTACATCGGTGATTTTAATCAATGACTATAGAAAGTCTCTCTGTTGTAAGCAAGTTGAGTGTTGATTTATTCTTAGGCAAAGATATAGTATTGGTAACCATGATTTAGTGTCAATATTAAACCCATAAGACAAGAAAAGAAGTAAGTAATATTGACCAAAATAATAGTGAAGGGACAGGGCTGTTTCAAGCAATTATTTGAAACCCAGATTCTGTTGAATCCATGCATGTTGGTGTATTGTCCTGATAGGGATGGTGTGATATATTCATCTATTTTACGCAGTCACACAAACCAAACTGATCATCATATCATTTTAAATTTAATATATAAATATAATAACATAATATATATAAATAAATATAGTCCTTTTTGCAAATATATAAATGCAAAAGTACATATGACACAGAACAAGTTAAAACATTCACATGTAAACAAAACCAACAGTAGAAATTATTTTACCCTCCCACTTGTACGGTGTGTTTATTACTCAGTTTGACGAGAGCTAATATCATTTTATGAAATAAATCATGGTGACGTCAACAGAGAGGCCAGTGGCATAAACTTACCAACTTGAAAAGTATCACCCTGTTACTGCCTATATTTAATGATGCAGTATTTCAACAACAACAAACACCAAGGCTATTTTCCCAAGGCTAAGCAAACTGTACGCGCATCTGTGGAAATATTTAATATACCTTGTATATTGTCCTATAGATTTAAACTTGCATACAAGGATTGATTTATGTAAGCATTTTATCACTTCATTGCGACGAATCAAATGTTAGCGGTTTTAACGTTCACTGATGCAGAGAAACATTCATCAGTTTGTAGCTGCATGACGAGGTCTAAATTTAATTTACATCCATCCAGCCTCAAAGTTGTTTCGTTCATTTAGCATATGACGTCCTCTTTGACATTTAAAATTCAATAGAACTACCGGGAGGTTCTCTGGAGAGTTAACGCGTGTAAAAATCTCAACAGGAAAATTTGAGATTTGAGTGTTCAAAGCAAATATGACAGGTATAGTAGCCCTCAAGTCAGGTTTCTCCTAATAATAAAAACAAGTACTTTTTCAAATTATGTTTATTTGTCAGCAGTGAACAGATCTCAGAACTCCAACGGATACCATGCCCGTCATTGAAAGAGGACAACACACATAATCCACTCCCTTATTCATAGTAGCTTGACAATGTAAAATCGTATACGTTGTTACCTGCCTTCGTCATCGAAGCTGTTGTGAATTTATTTTGTATGTCACGTGACGCTTTTCTGCATTTGCCAGGCCGCGTTGAACAAGACTCTAAGCCTCATATGTTGTAAACGATTCGTGGGTAGAGAGATCTCCTCTTATAACATGCCATGGATCTTCCTTTTTGGTATGCATGTTATAGAACGGGTTTTTGTAATAATAAACAGGGAATAGTCAGCAGGATTTCGTGTAGTAATGACGTCATAGTTTCTGTCTTTCCTGTCATAGTGATAATTCCGTTTCTTAATGCTCTCACTCGTCTATCATACAGATCAGAATATAACATTACTCTGTACAAAGTTAACTCTTTACAGTCAAGGAATTCTGTAAAGAACAAGTAACTTTACATTTGAATACACTTCTTCAGGTGACAGGCACCTGTATATATACAGTGGAATGACGGCCTTCCTTGTCGGTTTCGAGCCTCTCGACATACAATCGGCGTTCATGGCCTGGTGGTTAGGGTGTCCGCATATAAAGCGGTAGGCCCGGGTTCGAATCCCGGTGGAGGCTAGAAGTTTTTTGACTGTTCTGAATTTCTCACTACAATTTCAATTACTTACAAAAAGACCGAAAATTCGTAATTAAGGAATAGGAAGCCCATCTTTATCATTTGCTTACCATTTGAAAATTATAGGCAAGCCTGCTTTCAGCTGGTTTAATATAGTGCTCACTACATCTAAGGGTTCATTCGTTACTTGCTATTTATGAAGCCTTGATGTCGAACCTATACGTTAAGATGTGGGCATACATGCACATGAAGCTGCGTGTTGTTGTTTTTTTGTATTAATACGACCCGTAAATATATCAATAGCAAACCGTTTTGTCTTCAGATATTGTAGGTCAACGACACTTATGTTACTCTATAAAACCCGGATCCTCTGTGTAGTTTTCTTTGTATTCTTGTTGTCCAACTACATTTAAAATTAAATACTATTCATTGCCACATAGAACTGCACACAAATAATGACTCGAATTGTTTTCTCTGCTTCTAATGAGTTAATTGACAGGGTAATAAAACTGTTCCAGGTCTAATAAAGCTACGGACACCTTCGTTTCTACACTCATACATAGAATAACTGATCAAATCCACTACAGTGGCCAGTGGCTTCGAATCACTTTGCCGAGTAAACAGTCTATATTCTTATTAACCGGACTAATTTAAGAAAAATAAATGTTTCCAGTAGTGACGTAGTATTCCCACATTACTTCTAAAATTGATAGCTTTCCCTCGGAAAAGGCACGTTTCTGTTACGACAACCATGTCAACTGGATGTATGGAGCTACCTACACAATGAGTCTGCGCAGTGGCTTACACGTCGCCGAATGAGTAGGCTGTATATAATGCGTTGTCACTGCTATTCCAGATTATTAGTTCAATAGCTGTTGAGGTAGTGTGACACACACTGGGTGGAGAGAGAAGACGTAAATTGCTTGTAATTATTATCGTGAATGGATAACATATTTACCAGACAATCAGCACTTGGGCGAGTCTTTGCTAGCTGTTCAAGAAGAGAGTTCTACTTTCAGATTAAAGATATACATCAGGAGAGGAAATGTTAAATCAGTAATCTTTGTTTATCTTCTGTATATTTAACTGGAAGATGTGAGAAGTTTCCTACGGAATATCTGCGAATAGTCTCACGTTCCCAAGGAAAAATCAATTGCCCTTTTAATATTTACAATCAAGACGTATAAGAAGTTTTTTCGGACAAGTGATCAGCTTTATTTGACAGCAAAATGTCTTTGCTTTCTCTGACCAGCTGTCTTACACATGCTTTTTGTTTTGGAGATCACATCGACAGAAGCAACATGCTTAAATTTACGTTATTCCATTCCAACTATTGAATTGCTTGATAGCCTTACGTAATGAATGGAGTTTGTGGCAGCATCCATTTTTAAACTCTGTCACGTAACATTATTATTCGATATGTTTCTGCGGATACCTAACCAGACTAAAATACTTTTCATACGAAACTTGTTTTCTGTTTAAAACTAGCGACGTTGTTTTGTGATGTGGATTATGCTTAGTATATTATATACTGCAATTTAGTGTTAAAAAATACCACTCGTCATTACTATTACAATGTGAGAAAGTCGTAAAGACAGCAGCATCGCTTTATAATATATTTCATATATATAGTACAAAATATCGTGTAAAAACAAAGTCAAATACGGTATTGCTAAGACGAAACGGATGTAACTATCATTAATATACTGATTATATCAACTGAACTAGATGGCAAAAAGTTCAACATTAGTCGAACAAGAAAATAAAGCCATAGGCATCAAAATGACTGGAAATGACAGAAAGAAGAGTGGTCGCAGGGAAAGTTCATTTTCGGGACATGCACAAAGGATTCTGGCTACTATCAAAAACTCTCCATACTTTCTAAGGAAGAGAATGCAAGAAGAGGTGATCGTAGAGACTGATGCTGTTCCAGCGTCAAAGGAGAAAATCTTCCACATCTTGTACAAAGGTAAAATCCAGGTGCGGGGTGCTAGGATTCATGACGCAATCAATGGCATATCCCAGCTGGTGACAGATCCGACCCTTTATGCCCCAACTTGCAGGACTGAGAAAGGTGAAAATATTCATGATAACTACGCAACAGAGTTGAGCACTGTGAAGGTTTGTAAGACAGATATCTTAGTGGATGGCAATGGAGAGATTGTCTGTCTGCCATTGATGGACCTAGCCTTTTGTGCTACAGATCTGCGAGTACCGCAAGTAGTTTCTATAGTAACAAATACAGGAAATGACTTCTTCTGCTATGCGCTTGTGTGTGCCAATCGAGTAAACTCGAATGAATTGGTTAATCATATTAATCAGACTTTCGAAACGGTTTGGAAGGAATGGAAGAGAAGAGAGCGGCAAGAAACTCAAAAGGAGGATGAGAAAAAAGTTGAAGCAGAGTTGGAGTTCTTAGAACGACAAAGAAGAGCAGCTATGAAGCGTACGGGAGAGAAAAGTAAAAAGAAATAATCTAGTTATAAGTTTATATCGATCATTAAAATATGTTATATATCGTTATTAACAATAGTCATTTAATCAGATTCGTGAAGCATATTCCTTCAACTCTTTTCTCAAGAATTTTCAAATATTTCGAATACGTGAAAAAAAAACGAATGATTGCATAGAAATATCGCACCCTCTGATATAGTACTAAATGACTATGAAAAATCTACTCGTTAGTCGACCTATTATTCTTATTCGTGTAACGTAATCGAAGAAAAAAATATAATATATATGCAAATACCCATATAACCACACATACACTTACCTTCAAATTACTTTCGGTACATACGAAGAAAATATTACAAGGCGTCAAAGAGCCAGCTTTTACTTAAGCCTATACATTTTACTGATTCGATTCTCAAATTTACGTGCATATCTACTATTACTTCATGTAACTATATATATATATTATTTTTTTAATTGTTTGTGGTTAGGCCATTTGAGTCATTATTATATAATTGTTAAATTATCAAATATGACAAGCTACTCTCGTCTGGTGCTGGAAAACCGGGAAAAGGAACACTTCTGTCACACGTGTATAGCAATATTGTATATTTAGGAGCATTCTCCTTAATTTGTGTTCGTAAAGAATTGCATTACATTGAGCTGAGTTACTGTACGAAATCGTAACATTATGGCCTATATAAAAAATATATGAAAGCAATCAGATTAGCAATAAAATTATATTTAAAAGAAAAGTTTATCTAACGCACATGTTATTAACAATTATTTTTACAAGTACCGATATAAGGATTCAAAGTTGTCTTCATAGTAATTATATCACAAATGCTTAATCCATTTGCTGTGCTTTAATAAAAAGTATAAAATATAAATATTAAACAAGACGTTACAAGACACATCAAAGGGCACTCAAGGACAACGTTTCTCTGAAATTGTAATTTCCTCATACATCTGAGCCTTATAAGAGAAATAACATCAGGTTTTTGGGGGTTTACAGCAACATACAACATTAAAATTGCTTCCAAATCATGTTCTAGTAATAAAAGTAGTCACTTATTTCGCGAATGTTCCGAATCCGTATATATAGTTTAAAGGTTGTAACATGGAATCAATTGAATTACAAATGCATACTTTACAATGATTTTAATATGATACCTGATACAATTTTCATCCAAATAGTCGAAAGGGCATGTTCGATCAATGACATTGTTATCACGCATAGGCTATGACCATTAAGTATCCACGACATATACCAATATAAGACTTAACATAGGCTATATGACCATTAAGTATCCACGACATATACCAATATAAGACTTAACATAGGCTATGACCATTAAGTATCCACGAAATATACCAATATAAGACTTAACATAGGCTATGACCATTAAGTATCCACGACATATACCAATATAAGACTTAACATAGGACATATGACCATTAAGTATCCACGACATATACCAATATAAGACTTAACATAGGCTATGACCATTAAGTATCCACGACATATACCAATATAAGACTTAACATAGGCTATGACCATTAAGTATCCACGACATATACCAATATAAGACTTAAAATAGGCTATGACCATTAAGTATCCACGACATATACCAATATAAGACTTAACATAGGCTATGACCATTAAGTATCCACGACATATACCAATATAAGACTTAACATAGGCTATGACCATTATGTATCCACGACATCTGCCAATATAAGACTTAACATAGGCTATGACCATTAAGTATCCACAACATATACCAATATAAGACTTAACATAGGCTATGACCATTAAGTATCCACGACATATACCAATATAAGACTTAACATAGGCTATGACAATTATGTATCCACGACATCTGCCAATATAAGACTGCCAGGTTGTTTCTCCATCTCGTCCCTTCAGCCATTCTCAGTCAAAGCCGCTTAACATTTTTGTGGACGCCAGGAAATGACTCGTTAAATGTTCTATTTCTGAAATATATTCACTGCAAATTTTGACAAAGAATTACATCTACGTATACAATAATAACAAGAATACACTGCTCAAAGTGCATATGACATGTAGGCCTACGAATAAATACTGTTGGTTACAGTGATCATATTTCCTATATTATTTACTATGTTATTTACTTATATTCGGAGACAATTTGTGCGATTCCTGCTTTGATTGTTTGACAAAATTCTAGGGCTTATGTCGTGCAAACCTGTCATCCCATGCTTATATAGATGCCTCATTTATTGTAATGAACTATGCGAATATTATCGTAAATGTACGAACAGTGTTATAAAAATGTACCTAAAACTTCCCTCTAATAATTTTGTATACAGAAAAAAACTGATGTAAAAGCAATTTGTCAAACCATTTTCCTTGTTACGTTAAATCGGTTCTATTTATCTTCTTAGCTTTATAGCTATTGTGATCCTGTCTTCCCGTAGTCTGACTGGACATGTATAAGCATGGTCGTCAAGTGCCTACTAGTCCAACACTCTCCCTGACAACAAATACATGTGTTTTAATAAGCTTGTGGATAAATGGTTCTAGAATAAACATTCTTGGGAACTTTACCCCGCAACGTCGGTCTTTGACGTAACTATGACATCAAAGGTACTTGTAATCTATGGATGTGAACACATTGTATATGCGAAGCCTAATTACCGGTGTATCGAGCAATCTGTTGCATTTCCATTTGTTTCATCAGACGTATTTTCTGTATTATTATTATGATACAGTGACTTGGAAATGATTATGAACACCGCCTTAGTATCTGCTGATATTCTCAATCAGAATATCATTTTGGATTTGGTTTCTTCGAGCGTAATTGTCATCTATAATAGCATCTGCTTCTTCGGATAGAAACTTTTTGCATGTGCTAATACAGAACTGGAAACCTTATTTATACTGAATCAAAACTGATTGACTTTCCCGAATTTCCATACTGATGAGAATATAAACCTACGCCCTTGTTTACATATATTGTTACTTAATCCTAGATCATTCAAAAGCTCTGTCCATTGTGTTTTGAACTTCAAGTCAGATTAACATTCGATACGAACACAAACTATACACGGATACCAATATATCTGAAAATGTTATGTCACAGAAATCTTAGTTCTATTTGGATGGAAAAGGAAATTCTAATACAGGTTTAAATCCTTCTACATAAATTGTTCACCATTGAATTATAATTCGAATCACTGCAGAAGCAATGAGAATATGTATGTGAATGAACAGACTAAGTAGGATATGTTATGAAATGAAGAAAACTAAATAAGATGTGTGTTACAAACAATATAAGTAGTTGTTACCACGAAATGTTATAGTGGAATTTAAACAGACCTAAACTATTTTAGTGTTTAATGATAAGGATCGTGATACTAAAATATCAAAGAAAATGAAATTTTCCTTGTCATATGTCCTCTGTGTATGGCACTGAATGATAATTATAGTAAATAAAACCAAGAGGGCAATTTACGGAAGGGCATATCTCATCGCAAAACACCCTGCATGAACATTTGAATATGGACTTCATAAAAGCATGTTATTGCTCACTGAACGAAACAGCATTAAGCCCGTCTGATTTTAGACAGCAGTCGCCATTGTAACCGTGTAGGCCTATTTTGATATTGTGGAGGTTCCACGTCTATTCAACTTTAGTATTTTAATTCCTATAAAAGCTAGAATCTTCGTTTCATTCACATGTGAGACAGTTTCATTCGGAAGGTCTTCCTCATTATGGAGCAACTTCCGTGACCAAATCTGAAGAATATTGGATGGTTAATGAGATTTTTATATCTGTAAGAAATAAAATTACACATTGACCTTTTACTTCAGTTACTTTGGTACCCACATATTTTGTTAATTTTTCACATTTCTATTATACCTGTGAAGATTGGATGTCAATCAATGTTCCCCCATGTAGTTATGCATGCAACAAAATAACTTGTAATTGCATTTTCCACTGGCTTTTTTTAACCTTACATTTTTTCTGAAAGTTTGTCTGACACAAGTTCATCATTGGTCATCTCCCTAATAAATTTGAAAATAAAAGCCGTGTAGGGGGAGCTTTTGTCAATAATTAGACATTTCATTTTCATATTTGGCGCCTGCTTCTAAGAGATCTGTGTGCACAAGGACAATATGATGAACAACGGCCGCGCTCATTCACATCTGAAAGACCTTCCTTTCATATTGTGAAATCTGAGGGATATTAACGGGAAATCTCGGCCACACATGTGTTACGGTCACGGTAACAGTGGCTTTCTATGTTCAGGGGTTACACTGGGAAAGACTAGCCTACGCTGTCTATCCATTGGAAATCGAATATATAAATTCCTAATCTATCGAGGTGAAATCTAAAATATCTACTGCTGTGCTTTCTGTGTAGTGATTGCCTTTGGTAAATAATTAAATTGACGCATTTTACGACCATATGAATCACTTCAAAGGTATGACATGACTGTATCACGTTCAAACAACTGAAGCTCTATATCACTCTACAGTAGATCACTGCACACGTCTTAAACCCGATTATAGATATACTATAGACTATAAGATATGTGTATCATATGAGCTGTACATGTAAATAGTGAACTAAAATGAGCAAAGCAAACGTTTACTAGTACGTTTATGAAAGGTGGCAATGTTTCTCCATATTGGTGTAACAAGATATGAACCAATTACTTTGCAACGACATATGCGGCCTTGGTAGTGTGAATTTTTCCACTTAACGGCGTGATCGAGATAAGGCAAAATTTACTTTTATTCTAAGATAATAAGATAAATAGTGTTTTGACCCAATGCAAAGGAGTCTAAGATGTCTTTCCCTTTCAAAGATCATCTTTGTGGAGTGTCTATATTATTCATGCAATTGAGTAGAAATGGAAATCTCAATGGAGAAACCCCAAAGGACGAGTCTTCAAGATTATTTCACGCTTACCAACGTATACAGTATTCGATATGCATTCATTTTGCCCGCAAACGCGGTGATGGCTAACATAGTCTGCTTAATGGCTGCCGAATACAAGATTCAGTTTCATTTCTATGCTTGAAAGATCTGCTTGTCTACTAACTATTACACCTCAGTTTGTAAATGTTTCATCGAAATGTGATCTAAGGAATTCCATTTCATAATATACATATTATAT
>JAIPMN010006258.1:0-24198 GCA_020650975.1 Apostichopus californicus
TTTTCAGCAATTATTACACGAAATGTTCGCAATATTATTGGGCCTAATTAGTAATTAACATACATTGATCGTCGTCTTGTTGCCTGAATTGCTACCTGTTGGAAAAAAACCCTTAATTATTGTATTCATAATGTCCTATTTTCATTAATACTAATAGTCGAGTGACGGTGCGTCGAAAAAGCCGCGATCGGGAAACGGCGGTTAAACGGTTAACCGGACTGGCGGCGATCCGGTTAAATGGTTAGCGAAATATCCGTTAGGTCACACCCTTAACAGCTATGAGGGGAATCGGAAAGGCAGTTAGTGTTTGTTCAGGCTTTGAGTCAGGTCTATGCTGTTGGATCAGTGGTGAAATAGTTGGGGGGGGCATGGGCTATAGCAACTTGGTATCAGTGATACAGGATGCTACAAGTGGTGGTAGCTACTGTGAGGGACAGGGAAAGTTACAAAGTGAAACTGGTATAGGGCTCTCACAAAAATCTATAGAACTACAACATTTTCAAAATGGCGGTACGTTTCAAGTTCGCCCGACCAATCAGGGTGAAAGAGGTCAATCGATAGCAGAAAGTCTTTTATTTTTTATCATTATTAGTTTTTAACGTTCTTATAATTGCATGTTTTTTGGGCAAATTTTCTAAAGGCACTTTCAAGAGAACCACATTTTACCTTTCTTGCTTTTACCCTTTCTTAAACATTTCAAGGCCCATGGGCAGAATCGGAAGACTGGACGGAAAAGTTCAGAAGGGTCATCGCTGAACGATTGGAAAATGAAGGGTGAGAAATTTGTATTGATATGGTCTGGTTGTTTTGTGCGGGATTGCAGATGTGAGACAGTTTTAAGATAGTTATAGCATATTAAGTATTGATAAATGAAAATAGCACACAGCTATAGCAGAAATTATACATTTATTTCTGGTGAAAAACATAAGTAAGTGACCTGACATAAAGTTCTGTGAAACAGTTATGAAGTTCATTGATACAATTGCACAAACTTAGATTTTGTTTTGTTTCATTTATTTTATTTGTTTTTTCACATTATATATACAACAAATGTAGCGAATACAGAGAGTTATGGAATGTGAAAGGAAGTGTATCAAGAAACCTTTGTGGGCTAATCTAGTGATACACTCCCTGTACATAGACTACACAAATAACTTACATTAATAAGAATTAAGAAAAGAAACTAAGAAAAAAAGAAGAAAGGAAGAAAAAGAAAAGAAAGAAAACAAAACCTCAACCTCAGTATAAGTTGAAGTAAAATCTCTTTAATTTGTATTTAAACGAATTTCGGGAAGGGTTGTGACCTGATATTAAAGCAGCAAAGAATTCCATGTGATGCTTGTACGATTACGAAGGCTATATTTTCCTACACTGGTGTGAATGCGATTTGGGTGTAAAATTTGTATGTGTCGTGTGTTATAATTGTGAATGGCATGGTTGTGAACAAGGAAATTGTCCAAAGCAGGTGGGACCTGTCCATGAATAGCTCTATAGGCAAATGTGGCTACATATACATTTAATAAATCAGGGAGCTTGACGATGTTAATATCTTTGAAAAGTTTACTTGTATGATCATTGTAATTGGCCAATGAAACGTGTCTAATTGCTCTTTTTAGATGGAAATTACATTCCTGTGTTTCATTCAAAATTCAAACACTGATGGATGTAATCAACTTGGTTGAACTTTATATTACAAACCTAGCCTCAATGACAGCTAAGGAAATGTTTTCATCAATGCGACCCTCTGTGTGACCAAGTGTCAATGTTTCATACTGTCATTAATGAACCAACACCAATATTTTTGCACTGAATCACATCAAATTCCTCAAATATTGGTCAAAATGTCAATATAATCATTATGTGTCCATCACCACATTTCCAAGGTATCCCTAAATTAAATTTCATTTTTTAATTTTTTTTATTGTTCTTCACTTCAGAGGAGAGTCGGACATACGTTTCAATCTCATGGCAGTGGTCTCAGACAGACAATCGAGCTACGAACAGAAGCTTAACACTCTACGTACCAACAGACAGATTATCCGTCAGGCCATACAGAGGGTAAGGAAAGTCCCCTCTCTTACTCCCTCTACTTCCTTTGTGAAATCTTTTCATTCATTTTATTGAAATGGAACTTTTATGCTTGTTTATACATTAATTATTTAAATCTGCAGGAAAAGGTTCATACTGTCATCCTGTATGGCTTATTTTGTGTTTTTGTGTGATTTTTACACAGTAATATATAAGATGTGCACAAAAAAATTAAATGTGTCACCTATGGCTGTTGCTTGTAGTAACAAAAGTGTTTAATGGGAATTTAATTCAAGAGGTGAAAAATATGCCATAGTGTTTTGGAAACCAAACTTAGGCATGACATATCTTGCAATTGCTGCGTGCAGAGTAAAAAAAAATGTCAAATAAATAGAGATGCATTTCTTACTCTGGAATTTGATTAGAAAGAAGTGTCTGGACTAGTTTTATTTTCTGGATTTCTTGTCCAATATCTACATCCTAACCTTATTTTAAATTAGTGATATTCAACACTACACTACAGTGTGTTGAATAGTAGACAGATGGCTTCTGTTCACTTGTCAGTCCATCTAACTTTTTGCTGAAAATCTGATTGATTATTTTGAAAATTATTCAAATTCAGATTTTGTTGATTTCCAGAAGAATTAAGAGAGTTATAAATTACATTATAATTGCTGATTTTAAAGAAATTTTGTAGGTTGTTGTTTCGAGAAGCAAGCTTTACATTTAGGTCGTCCAAAGGATAAAGTTGTTTTATCCAGTAAGTTCTTGTTATGTGTCTGGTAACCGGTCTGAGTCTTGATGAAACTTACATATAAAGTTACATCGTATCTCAATAATGGGATAACCAAAATATCAGCCGGAGAGTTTTCACTCGTTTTAAAGGAAAAACTTTGATCATAATCTTCATTGGAAATGAATTATGTCTTTGTATAGCTCATCAGAGAAGAGCAACAGAAAATTGAAGACATTAAAAAGAAAGATACGATGAAGAATTTTGGGACAGAGGAAACAGATATTAAGAAAGAGGAGATGAAGATGGAAGATGTTAAACCAGTAGAGATAAGAGAAAGCTCGACAGCTGAGATGAGTGTCAGCCCGGAGGAGAGGATAACACTGGTAGGAGTGGTGGAGACTCCAGAGGCTGTCATTAAACCAGTGGAGGTGACAGAATCACACCACCATCACCACCACCATCATCATCACCATCATAAACGGAAGAAACGGAAGAAGAAGCACCACCACAAGTCCAAGAAGAAGGTGGAGGTGTTACCAGTCTCTGCACGGTAAGGATTGGTGTCCACTCAGTATTTAAACCTCAAGTGTTCTGTGTTTGAAAGGCAGATGTGGTAACTCAAGACTGACCATAAAATGACCATCAAAATCTGCTTGTTCAACATAATGTGTGCATAATGAACCATTCGTCATCTAAATAATGGAAGACTGCTTTTTACATTGTATGACTTCTTCCCTCCGTATATGTATTAAAGTACTGTACATACCAAACAGGTTTATCATGCTTTACTCTCTCTCTATCTCTCATATACCATTAGACTGCCATTATCATGCTGTGCACTCTCTGACTGCCATTCTCATGCTTTGCACTCTCTCTCATATACCATTAGGCTGCCATCAGCTCTTGACAATCACAACTATGCTAAGAGTCTACCGTCAGCTGACGAGGCCTCCAGCCCTTCAACCGAATCTGAGATGGAAGGCGACACAGTGAGCAACTCAGATGCTAGCAAACGTGCGGAAACATCCTCAACGAGCAGTGAATCTCAGATTGCAGACTCCATCAAGAGAGACCTGATTGATTACAACCCTCCTCAGCCTCTCATTCCTCCTGCCTCCTCCTCACCCTATGGCGGCCTGGAATCAGAAAAACTCTCCCTCCCACCATGTGTAGTTCTGTCAGACATAGCTAAACCTCTGACCATCCAGACCCTGTTTGAGAAAACCGCCACCCCTTCATCCCCGTTCAGCAATTACAGCACGGATTCCGCCTCTGAGGTCGGGAGCGCCTTCAATTCACCGATGAGGTCCTTGAACCATTCTCGAGCCAACAGTCCAAACTCGGCAAAGGTCACAAAGTTCCAACAGTGGAAAGCTAGCTCCTACACGGAGGAGCGGAGGACTCTGGAAGAGATCATCGATGTCATCGAGAAGGATAAAGAGCGCATCCAAAGGATGGAGGATGAAGAGGCAAATCTGGAGCTGAGAAGGAGAAGGTTGGATTCTGGTGGAAAGGAATTGAGATCTGGTCTGGTAACTTCCCCGACATCTAAGGTTAAACATGCACAGGCTAAGAAACAGGAAGAAGGAACGAGTATGTCATCTAAGAGCCTTGAAAGTGCAGCTGATTTGGATGGGGCTAGTCCATTTACCCCAAGGGTAAGTTTATTTTGATAATAGTAGAGCCTGCCTTATCAATCTTAGTAACACCAATGGTGTGTATAGTATATAAAATGAAATGTAGTGAAGGCCATGGGTTCAAATTTTGGGTTAAGGTGTTTATCATCTGAAATGGTCTTGTAATTTTGCAAAGATCTAACATGACGTACCAGCGTTGTTTGAAATTTGTTCTCAATTGAAATGTATGCTAAAGGCAGCCATTGAGCTGTTTTGAAGGTCTGCTTTTCATGATGTCAGTTGAAGGTTTCTGTCATTATTATCAACATATGATTAATTACTCCGATATCAGAGAAAAACTTAGTCATGTTAGTTATATCATTATATATCAGGGCAGGCCAAACCGTGGTTCACGAGCCACTTGCGGCTCCTTGACATTTAATGTCCAGCAAGCAAAAATAGTTTACCAGGGCTCCTCTTTTGCATCACAATTAATATAAATGGTAAATTGACAACTTGCTTTGTGTCTAATAACTCTCAAACATCTGACATTTATCATATGTGGCACATTTGTACACCTCATATATATATGTTAATTATTACATCTGTTATACATATATATGTTAATTAACCATTGACATAATTTTAGCAATTTATATCTGAAAAATAAACTGCTGTTTAAAAATGTTGGTCTTGCATGATTGAGAAAAAATACCAACATGTGAATCTTGAGTTTGTGACCATAAAAATCCATTTATCATTTTCCTCTTATATTTGTCTCCTTTTTATTTCTTCTTTTCTCCCCCCTTTTTCTTTTTTTTTTGGAGCAGCAACTTCTGGAGATGATGAAAAGTGTGGAAGAAGAAATCCAGCAATTTGAGCAAAAAGTCCAAGACGAAAAAGAAAAAAGGGCAAAATATAAGGTAAAAATGACAAATTTTGTTTTCTCTGTACTCTATGGATATGGATAACATTAACATATATTTGAGGGTCTCCAAAATTATATCTTGGGTTCCTGCACCGTTTGGTAACAGTAAGTTTCGCTTTTTGTCCAAGCAGTGCGTTTGTATTTCGTTGAAGTTTATACATCCCTTTTCTACCAAGCTCGCTTGTTTGGTTACTCAAGTAGAGAGTGCTTTTTACCGTATCAGCCATTGCAAACCATAGTTCTAAATCAGGGGTTCCCTAACTGGGGTGCATGAATCCCCAGGGGGTGCATGAGTCTGTCCCAGGGGGTTCGTGAGACTTTTCCGAAAGTCAAAACTAGAGTACTTTTTGTTGAACTAAAATCTGATAAATCATATAATTTATTAATGTACACAAATCATACCTATCGACAAACTCTTTTCGCATTCCATACTCATATGTTGCCATAGTAGTACCGTACCGTGCGTGTGATAAAAAACAGGAGCATCCGTCTCATCGTGTGTGATGGGTGATCGATGCGTGATACCATTCGTAATCTGATCTTGAAGTTTCCAAATAAATATTTGTTCACCTTTTGTTTTTTTCCATTACAATATACACTATGAACTTGATCTTTTTCAAAGCACTGTTATGCATATTATAGTATAATAACAACTCAGATCATGTCTCGAAAAGTTGGGGGTTCATGGAAAACTCTGACATCCACAGGGGGTTCGTTGGGGCATAAAGTTAGGGAAACCCTGTTCTAAATTGATGGCAATGAGGCTAGACCTCATTACAGCTGATGAGTATTTGGTTTAGAACATCCATTGATTTATATTCTTATCTTATTCGAGTATTACTCAGATGGCATTATTTAAATTGTCATTTCAATCAGTATAAAGTACACTCTCAAAGTATTAGAGAGACAGTAAATAAAGGAGCTGAATTGTTGGAAAAAGAAGAAAAGTGGGGAAATATGATTTATCATTACCCTTCCTCCCATATCAGATTGACGACTGCCGCAGGACCCACAATTACGACCCGTTCCTGTTTACATTCCTGTCCATGTTAGCCGAGCAGGGCAAGCTCACCGGCCTGATAGAGAAACACTCTCAGTTTAAGTCACGTCAGGGCATCTCGGGAGGCAAACTCTCTCGGAGAAAATCAACATCAAAGAGAAAGCAGAGACCAAGCGGAGATAAGATGAAGAAAAAAGCGGGCAAGAATAGGTAGCCTCCTCATCTGCCCCTCCCATCCCCCCCCCTCAGACTACCAACACACCCACCACTCTCCTCTTGTGCACACACTGCCTATCCAAATGGAAACACAAGCTAGTGACTGTTCAAATAAATTGATGAATGTAAAAGGATGCAAGCAAGACAACATTCTGGCAAAAACTTGTGGCTGACAAACTGAGTAGCCTTGAGAACTACGTGTCAAGGAAAGGGTGCATCTTCACTTTCATTGGGCTGTTCAACCCAAGTATCAGATCTTTGTGGTGCTTGTAGAAAATATTAGCATACCTTTATATTGCTGTTATTATACAATAACATTCCATCAAGAATTTGCAACAGTCTGTTTTAATTTATTTTTATGCAACTTTTTTTTTGATACGGAGCCTTTTTAGGATGTTTTAATTTTGTGCCAGCATATTCCAGACTGTTGATAAAGGTTATCGTAGGTTGGAGCTGATCAATAAACTTAAGTGAGTCTGTTGTATGGAAGAATATTATCTGAAAACCCTGGCAGATTTTACTGGTCCAAGTACTTGTGCAACGAACAGTAAGGCAACTAAATAGAGATATAGTTTCTGTTCAAGCTCTCTGGTAGCGTATTTGTTTTTTAAACCATTTAATAGCATATCTTGTATCAGTAGTTATGTTTGGGCAACAGAACCACTGAACAATTTTCTTTTTCTGGTTAAACCATATTTACAGCACATGTTGTAACATTCGTAACAATTCAAACACTATGTTGTAACAACTCAAATGTTATGATAGTTCAAATGTTGTAACAAAGCATTTGTCGTATAAGTAATGTAACAAAAATAATAATATAGTTTCTGTTACTTGTGGTTTATGTTGTAACATATTTTATAGCATATATTGTAAATTTGTGACAGTGAGTTGTAATAGGATGTTCATACATGCATGGTAACAATAATGCAACATGATAGGGATATACCTTTTTTGCAAGCTAATGCATAGCATTGTATTGCATATGCTGTAACAGCCGTAACAAAGCATGTGTCGTAACGACCTTAAAAATAAAGATATAGTTTCTGTCTAAGCATAAAGGAGACGTAAACCCTACCATTATTATTGGTTTTATGTGAGAGAAATGACTGTCATTAACAACTTCCCCAAAAAGCTAGAAAAACCTTATTCCATTTAGTATAAACCATAGATTTAACCTATCTTCACCAACAGGGTGGAGGACTTGATCAAGTCTAAATGCAAGCCGACTTGTATGTATGTATGTATTTTAGATCCTCCTGCAAGCAGGAACTCGCAAAGAAGCCTCATTGGCTTATCAAAGCCGCAAGCTGACTAAAGTCAGTCTCTAATTTCATATTTAACGTCCATGATTAGGAATTGTCAATTGTCAACAAATCTGTAACTGCACGACATATATTAATCTTGGAGTGACTCAAACTCTGGACCTTATGATTGAAAGGCACCGGCGTTAACCACTGAGCTTACACTCCTAACACTTGTGCTTCAAGTTTTTCTTGCTTGTCTTTATTCATTATTAATGTCTATTTTCAGCACTAAAGATGTGCTCAGTCTGGGGAAAAAATTGAACGTTTTAGCATGATCCAATGATGGCATCGGTTTCATTGTCATTTTAAATTGAAAATACGAACAGAAAAAACGGAGAATGTAAATGGGTTTCAGATCCTAGTGGCACTGTGACATCACAGATGTGCAACATGACAGCATCCAGACATGCCTTTTTAAGTTAGTATACCTCCCGAATGGAACAAGATTTGCCTTAGCTGTATGGGGAAATTGATCTTCACAAAGATATCTGGCATATAGGCCAAATATCATGGTTTCATACTTTATGGCTGGGGTTCTCAATAGGTTTTTGGTCAGGTCGAATCATGTCAATATTTTGCTCTAGTTTTACCTTGTTTCTACCCATAGGCATTCTTTATCTTTTTCTCTCTCTCTTTATATTTTTATTTATGTATTTTTTTTGGGGGGGGGGTGGATTATGTTATTTGGCAAAATGAATTGTTTGGTATGCTAACTTTTTTATGCTTTGTGTAAAAGTAAGTTGGCCTGATGTTTCTTCTTCAAAGGCTAAATTTTTTTTATGCTTTGTAAAAATTTGTTTAGATTGTTTTATATTTGAGCAGTGTGAAGAAGAATCATGGCTGGTGAAGACAAAGACGATAATCAAAATCAGGGAAACAATTCAAGACAAGAAGAACAAACAGGGTTAAATTATGAGGAGAAAGATGAACGATTTAAAAAAAATAGCTACATAGAAGGAAGTGGCACAAAGCAAAAGCATGATGGATGTGATCACCAACTAACTAACTAAAAGTACAGAAAAACACCAAAGAGGAATGTGAACTAAATGTATGTATGTATGTATGTATTTAAGATCCTCCTGCAAGCAGGAACTCGCGAAGTAGCTTCATTTGCTTATCAAAGCCGCAAGCTGACCGAAGTCAGTCTCTTACATTCATATTTAACTCCATGATTATGAATTGTTAATATGTCAACAACTCTGTAACTGGAAGACATACATTAATCTTGGAGTGACTCGAACTCGGGACCTTATGATTGAAAGGCACTGGCGTTAACCACTGAGCTTACACTCCTCAGTGTCCTAAATTGATACAGATAGTGCCAAGAACAATAACACCAAACAAATTATTGGGTGCATATCGAGAATAGGTTTGGTCTGTCCATTTCATTGCAGTCTTTGCAGCATAATATTATTTGATGGGGGAAAGGTTATTAATCAAGCTGTCTTTAAAAGGATAATTTAGCCTGAAAATTTCAATAATTTATATCACAGAGCAAGGAAGAAAAAGAGACAGTGTGATCTGATCCATTCTCCCTCTTGATAACTTATTCTGTTGCTGGGGTATCAACTTTTGAAATTATTCATTTTATTCGAATATTAAAGTACATTTCACAATACTTTGTGTTGTCATACATGGGCAACACATCAGGCATTTTGTTTCTCATTATTTCTCACTGATTCAATGCGGACCCCTACATATAAATTGAAATTAACTTTTTTAGTTCTTATGAAGTCTTTTGATCAACTTTGCCAACAGAAAGTAACACCCTGTCATACAAATAAATTATTTTTGAAGGTCATATAATCTGGCAAGCTGTGAGTGCTTCATTTCATAAGCTCTGTGTTAAATATATGTGTGTTTTTGCTTTTAGTTGTCAGCCTTATTATCCCTTAAATTATGCAATTGGATTATTGTTACCAATTATGCTGTCATTGATATAGCGAATTGGCTTCTTTGTAATTGGGATATTGTTTTGGTTCTCATTTCAAATGCTTTTTCTTGCCAAGGAGGCCTTGCATTAATAAAAAAAGTGGTAAGCTCAATCAAATATGTCAATCCTATGTGTTCCTCTTTTTTCTGGAGTTTTTAGGGGGGATAGATGGATGGACACAGACAGGTGGGCGGATGGGCGGGCGGATGGATGTGTGGGTGGGTGGGTGGGAGGGGTTGTTTAAGTCTCCCTCAAGGACTTGTGATTTACCTTGCTTTGACTTCAGAAAGTACTTTCCACATTTCCAAGTATGGTATGCACCAAAAAGAATACCTTGTTGAAATGAAAGGAAAACAATTGATGGAGTTAAAGCAATTTGTATGCAAAACTCAATGCTGTTATAACATTGCTCACGTCATAAATTGTTAAGCCACTCTTGTAAGCCACTCCTCTCGTAGCACCCATGGACACATCCACCATTTTTGTTATGAGGGAGGGGGCTCTAAGTTACATTGTCATGGAGAGGGAGTTGTGCTCCTGATTGCCCCCATTTCGTGACATATCAGTTGGCGTCCGTTGATGAGATATGCCTTTGTTAATGTAGAATATTGTACATTTCGAGGAAACTGGTCCACGTTAACTCAACGGGGCAAAAAACAGTTTCTACTTCTATGCTATACGTACATTGTATATTGATAAACTATCGTACCGTAACAACATCGATATTTTAATGCAATGCTTGGGGGGGGGGGGGGTATTATCAAGTCCAGACGAACTTCTAATTAACATGTGAATACAATCAGCCCTTGCTTAGTCCGTTTCAATCTGTTATCACCGTTAACACAGGACAATGTATGGGCATATATGAACTAGGCCTATTGTATTGATGTGAGTGCGAATAATAGGTTTATCTTTGTGGTGGACCAAGCTAGGCTCCCGACTTGATCGCGCAATGGAATGATGTAAGCCATAAAGCCACTAGCACGTCATCAAATTACTTTCAGGTTTACATAAATCATGCGTACAATATACACTCAGTTAAGTATGGAATGTCAAATTTATTATCATGTGACGTAGCAATTACATCACGGCGACAATATGTTGTATTTCAACTAAACCGTTCAATAATAATGTCGCATTATATAGGTAAATACTAAATATCGTTAAAGAATCGGTTTAAGAATGCTTTGGACATTGTAATCGGGTCTGAGTGTTTGTGTCTTCAGTTTTTTGTTTTTTTATTCTCCTATAGGGTCCTTGATGGGGACTTGAGTGTCCCTCCTAATCCTTTTTTTCTACTAAACTAAACTAACTAAAGTACAGCAAAATGTTCCCACTGTCTAGGGGAAAAGAAGTTAAGTGCCACAATTTGTTACAAATCTTCACTTTAGTTGGACCGACTTTGTTATTATAAATAAAGAGAGGAGGCTGGAACGTTTCCGACGGAATAACGAAGACGCTTTGAGCACATAATGTAACAGCACGGCCAGAGTCCGCGAAAAGTTTCCTATGTAGCGCCCTCTCTTGTTTCTTAGCAACCAGTTCATTGTTTACACGAGCATGCACGTATATCTGTTTCTTGATTGTTTGCTGTAACTGCGGCAATACAGTATCTACACATCAATTGGAACAGACGTCTCAGCTACAGCAGCACACATTCACCTCCCACCGGTTACAAACTAGCCTAAATATGGAGATGTCAACTAGAGATCCGTATCCATTTCCACAACTACAAAATGACGGTGATTTTATGAACGGCCAAAATTTTACAACGGTAACTTTCTAAGAAATTACAAATTTGGTTTGTTTTATTGCAGACTCTTTTCTTACTTTATATTTAACATAGCTTAGCATAGGACGACAGGTTCGGTCCTAACTTACATAGCGTAGACATATAGGCCCAACTTCTTAACTCATATATTGTCTATTTCAGTTTCTCTTAAAGGTACAGTAGGCATTAATATCTTGCTATTCTAGGAATGCACAAATGTATTAAGAAAATATGAGTGGTTTATCATGTTCCTAATACTAGAGAACTTTTGAAGGTAACATGCAATGCCTAGGCACCTTAGCCTGTAATCATTTTCATTATTTTGATCATTGTGATCAGCTCTTGGCCTTCACTTCAGTTGATTATGCAAACTGAATTTCTCATGTATTTAGGAGTTACTCTTATTGCTTTGTTCGTAGGCCTCGATACATTACAGGTTTTTATCTGTTCGCATTTAAGTAATTGTCTGCATCTATCCACAGTTGTTTTCTGAGGGGACTTGTGTCACAAAACTCAATTATTGATTTTAATCTAGCTGAATGTATAATGATATTATTTTTAGTATTGCATCTGATGATCTTAAAGCATCTATCCTGTTACAAAATTAATACAACAGTGTAATGTTATTGTACATACACTGTTCAATCATGTTATTGATCATGAGAGAAGTTGTACTGCAATTTATACAAACAACTGTTTTGAGTGAATCTAAAAGTATATATTAGTCATTTATATATAAATAAGGTTATTTATCTGTTATTAGAGGACGCATATTTACTTATCATACAAACAGGTGGAAAGGTTGGCACATAACATATTATAATATCAAATTTCTTCTTGAAATTTAACATTTTCTTCTTTTGTGTTGATAACAGAATGTTGCATATGGTGAACCAACTCATTTAGCCCAAAAGAAGGACCCATGGAATAGATTATATGAAACCTGCACACTGACTAGTGCCAGAAGAGAAGTACATCATTATGATCCAAAGGTATGTGTGAAATAAAATGTTGAAGTATTAAGTCCTTTGGAGTTATAAATTTATTTTTTTACCATTAAACAAAGAACATACTATGAGATCCTAAAGAAATATGCTTTCAGTGCCTCACTTCTGAGATATCATTGGTTGAACTTATCAAAATGAAGTTAAGCAGGCAATTGTGATACCATAGACACACTGCGACAACTTTGGTCTTGCTGTATCAGTCACTCCTTTGTTTTGATTAAGGATTACAACTGGGAAAGAACTTAAAGTTTCTAAAATAACAGTGAATATGGTGTATTCAATTGTCTATAATTTGGAAACTGTTTCAAAAAAGTGGGAAATTTGGATGAAAATGTTTAGGGAGAAAGAAGTAGGTACTGTATGGAATCACGTTTATTTCAAGTTCACTTCTGAACACAATTAAATTTCTGAGAACTTACTGAAAATTTTCATGAGGATGTTTAGAATTATGTTTCATTCCCCTCAGAAAAAAAGGATAAATTTATCCATCTCTGGAATATATTCTTATCATTGATAATTTACAAGAATGCCTCGACAACTAGGTTTGCTAAGCGTTCTCCTACCGGTTACAATGTAACTATTTCACGCATATATGCTATTCTTACATCTTGATTCTGTGGTGATAATACAGTCTTCACCAAGTGCTTGATACAGAATTGTAACAATTCCTCTTCTTCCCGTGAACAGTAACTTGCTTGATCCTGGAGTCAACAAATCTTATATTTTGTCTTCTTTTTCTATCAATTCCTTGACAGGCTCCAAAAGACAGTTTAGATTTCATACTTAAAGCAGACTATGATCACCACAACCAATTATTAGAACCAACTTCTAGAACTTTAATTCAACCAGAAACCATCGGAAAAGATCACGGGTGAGTAATTGTTGCCTTTGACATAATTCGAAACATATCTGCATATGAACTCTTCATAGCTTTCAGCAGAATTCCTTTGGAGCTTTGGCAAAACTTGTGTTAACCTTTGAATAAGAACAGGGGTAACATTTATATTAGGTATTGATGTTTTCATGGTTCCAGGTACCTTCTATATACCAAACACTTCACAAGCAAACTGGATATACCTTGTGGCATCTTTAACACTTTACTCTAGACAGTGAAGTCCAGAAATGGTTGTTCCAATAATCACAGGGTTAATCACCAAGTGTCCTCTTTGTTTATAATAGTGTCATTGGCATGTCATTTGCAACATTAGAGTGAACCGACAGTAACCACACCAAGATGCCATCGCTGCCCCTGTGACTTAATATACTACCCATGAAATCACCTCTTACCGATTGCAACAAGTGATGTTCCCCTTTTTAATACTCAAGTTTCTGTACCTGTGCCCTCATCATGATCTTTAAAACTTATGAAAGACTATCAAATTAAAAATTTTGGAAACTGCAGCCATTTTTGCACACAGGTGTTAAGCAGTTGTGTCAAAGTTGAAGTAAATAGTTGAATCTATCAATCAGCATTCATTTATCTGTCTACAAACATGTGGAAGAAAGGAAGGATATTTTCTGTTTTTTTTTGTGTCATATCTGTACTTGTTTCTCTTTCACTTTGGAAAATGCTTTGGTGCTCTTTAAAGTTGAAGAGGTATATTTCTGCCATACAGATACTTTCAATGAAAATCCCAGGCAAAACTTGCCATGCCCTCTTGGTCAGTATGTTTTAGCCCTGGTCATATTGTATTGACCAATAATGGAATTTAAAATGATTACACCATTTTTTTTTTCATCCCTTAGTCGAATCCTTAAAAATCGTGTTCAAAAGGAAGTAGTGAAAGACGAAGAGAAGACAGAGCCATCAATAAAGAAAGTATTTATCCAGAACCCAAAGAAGGAAAGTATCGATAGCGTGAAGGGAGCCATCGAGAGCCATCACAGCGCTGCCACCAACGGTGGCTACTCGAGGAAACACGACGGCGGTTTCTACACGACATAAGAACGTGTAATTTTATAGAATATACAAACACAACTTTTGAACATAATTAGTTCGAACACTGGAGATTTCATATTTGATGCAAATGGAAGGCATTTTTAAGATTTTTAAATAAAGCAATACAGAAGAAGATGTTTCCTTGTTTTTGCGATATGTTTTAACAATGAAGTGAAGGACCAAAACACTCTCCCTACCCATTTTTCCACCCAAACAAACCAGAGATTCTACTACAATGCAATGTAGTCACCTGGAAGATTTGATATGTTACTTTGTTGTTTAAATTAAATGCCAGTGCAAGGAAAGTTGCTTTATGCATGATTTACTGAAGGATTAATCAGGTTTCTTGCTTGAGGGTAAAATCTATTCTATTGTACAACTATATATATTTTCTCTCATTATCAAATTCATATAATCAATATCAATACAAGTGAAACTTTGCATACCAAGCATCATGCAACAATACATATTTTCTCTCATTCTCTAGCTTAAAATAATCATGATCAATTAAAGTAAACATGTTGTCTTCTTTTCATAAACTACCAAGCAGATAACAAAATTGAAATTAGTGGAATTCGGTTTTATAAGAAATTTAATAAAATGAAATTTAAAATCCATAATTATTTTAGGATGAATTTAGGAAAGATGGGGTAAAACATTGTGGTGCAATTAATGTTTTTTTTTATGTAGTCTATTTTTAAAGATATTCACTTTTAAAATATGCAAAATATCTGGATTGCTCCTTTAAGTCTAATAATTACAGCCCTTTTTTTTTACTGCAAATCTATCGTTGTTAAATCTCATCAAGATAACTTAAACCAAAGAAGAAGAAAACTTATTTTCAGTGTCCCACATAGACTCATCATCAGTCACTGTTACAACACTTTACCATTATTTATCAACTAATTAACAAAACCCTAATGTTCTGCAATGTATATTTTATCATGTAAATAAATGTTCATAGATTAACACTTTTGTTTGTCTGGTTTTTGTCCATTTGTTATTCTTTGTACAGATTTATAAACTTTGTGTCCAGAGTATATGAAGCAAAAAGAATTATCATTTAATTGCCTGGTACTCATTTCTCTAATGCGAAAGGATCCAGCACAACATCTTAAAAGTGGTGAGGGGGGGGGGGGGTCGGTCGAAGAAACATACTACTGCCTCTCCCTGATTTTTTCTGTGCCGTCATCTTAGCTTCTTGGCAGCGAATGTGATCTTCACAAGAGGCAATAGAGATCATTGTGTGATTATAATTTTGATTAGGTAAGGAAAGAGATCGTTGTCACTATTGTTTAAAAAGTTGGTTCGACCTCATCAAGAATGTATGCATATCTACTTATGTGCTGGTACGCAGGGGCATAGCGAAGTTTTTTTGTTGTTGGGGGGGTGTGGAGAATTAGATTTGCCGACGGATCTGGAAGTTGTGACTGAAATGGGGGAGGGGTCTGAGGGGAGGGGGTGTGTCCCCCCTGGAAAATTTTTAGTTTTGAAACGTCCTTAGATGCAACCTGGTGCCAGGCGCATAGCCAGGAATTTGCTAAGGGAGGGGCGAAAATGTCGGCAAACTATCAGAGCCGTAGATACGGCATTGCAAACTATCTAAGCGTAGCGCCACCATGGTTGGCGCAAAGCGTACACAAAAATTTTGGCTGTAAATGCCTCCCAGATCGCTGGAAATGGCACTTCCCAGGCCTTGTAAGTTGTATCTTAGCATTTTCTCATTTGAAATTACTAGCGATAACATAAAAAAAATTTAAATTTAAAAAATATGCTCAAGGGGGGGGGCGGCTGCCCCCTTCGCCGTTCTCCTTTTCTCTATTCAGCTTTCCTTCTTTCTTCCCCTTCCGCTCTCTTCACCTTTTCTCCTTTTGCCGACAGACCCAAAATTTGCCGACAGACCCAAAATTTGCCGACAGCGACCAAATTATTGGGGGGTGTGACCCACCCACACCCCCCCCCCCCCTACACCCCCCGCTCGCTACGCCCCTGCTGGTACGGATTTAGGATTTAAATGGGGGGGGTGAGAGAATCCTCGCCAAGAGAGAAAATAAATTTAGACGTCAAAAGACTTTTTTATTTTGTTGGTGTTTGAAAAGGGTGGGGTGAACAGCTTAATTCCTCCTCTCCATTGACCCACGACTGATCTGCATCTTTCATTCACACCCTGGCCCTTGCTATCCATCCAGAGCTCCCCACCCCTGGGATCTCCGTTTCACTTTTGAAATACCACTGTAGTCAGTGAAGGGAATGATTACTTCAAGTTGTTCTTGTTACGACATCATCGATATGCCGAAATGAAATTTGCCCGAAACAGAGCTCAGATAAGCCCTTCTTTCTAGATATTTCTCAAAACTTAAACTAGCAGAATTGACTACCAAATTTTTGGTCGTCTGGAATACATGTTCCGAATGCTGAAGAGAGAAAAAAGTAACGTAAGATTACTTTGAACTTGCGGGCTAGAAATAGTGAATAGCGAAGAAATGGCAGGTCCTCTCAAAAGGGTAAGAGTAAGAGACATATGTGTAACTCATTACACTTTCATTTACATTGACTCATTTTTCTAACACGTTAGGCCTAGACTAGAGCTGCGTAGTCCCATAGTGTTACTGTTAGCCTATACATTAAAAAAGTCCATGTAGAGAATTACGTTAGGCAATACATACCAGGGTACCGTTTCTGCTACTGAAATACTGTAGGCTGTTATATCTACTGTATTAATATTATGTGAACTTCGTAAGCACAAGGCCTACACAGGCCCCAGTTTAACTTGAGTCAGACTGTTCTGTACAAGTAGCCTTATTTTACTAGCTTAACCTTAACGACCAGAATGATGGCTATATTATCCGATTGATGACTTCTCCATGTCTGTGAGTGTGACTGAGCACAAGATGCTGATCTCCATTTGAGAGCATGGTGGCCAATTGGCTGAGGTGTCGGACTTGTGATCCAAGGATTACTGGTTCGATTGCTACCTAGTTCATTACGTTTTGACCTTGGCAAACTTGCTTTTTCTCAATTTCCTCTCTCCACTCATGGGTCAAATGGGTACCTGTGAGGTTACAGTAAATAACAGCAGCCGACTGGAGGGATTGTCTCTCGGAAAGGTTATCATTGACCAGGAGTAATATAACTTCTGTACAGTAAAGCTCTCTGAAATGCGCTGGTATAAAGTGCTATAAAAACCATACATTATTATTATTATTATCTGCTCTTGGCCATGCTAGGCCTAAGTGAAATTGAGCTTCAAATAGGCTATGGTACACTAAACAGTTTACCCAGTGGCAAACAAAAGAAGGATTGATTTTGAGGGGTACATACAAGGCATTATGAGAAATGGTAACATAGTCAGAGTTGGTAAGCTCAAGTTCAGAACGGTTAAGGGACAATTTGTCTGTCTGTACTCAAAGTGGAGTATGTACGTACCTGCCAACTCTCACAGTTGGATGGTGAGACTCCCAGTTTTATCACAGTGGTCTAAATATCTTGCATAATTAAACTCAGAACAAAACAAAGGACATGGAGTTGTGGATTTATATTTTTATCTGCATTCAGAAACATTTAGAAGGGGAGGGAGGGGATGGGGTACATGGTTAGCAGGTCTGTCTCTACATGGCCAAAGTATAGCAAAGAAATTATTATCCTTTCTATTTACTACACATTTTGCAGAACTACCTAAAAATATTAGAAAAGTTTGTAATTCTCAAGTAAGATTTAAAAGACTTGTCCAGAGAAATCAGGATAGATGGTATTCATGTGGTATTCATAGAGTTTCCATTTTTTTGTTTACCTGTAGACTACTGGGCTTGTGGGCCTTGCTGTGGAAGCCAAGCCCCTTGAGGTAAGCACTTTCAGACCTTGAACATTTATTAAAGTACTTTCAAGAAAAGACATGGTGACTACCATTAGGGCTGACTTTTCAAGAACTTAAAAGAAAAATATGATCTTTCTGCCAGTTTTCCCTAGGACTATATGGTGTGAATATGGTCCAGTAAAGTGCAACATGATAATTAAATTAGTAAAAGTAAAAATCAAAAAAGTTAAATTACATAAAAATGATCCACCATGTTTGGTCTGGACCAAACATGGTGGATCATTTTTATGTAATTTAACTTTTTTTTTTACACTGAAAACATTCTATTAATTAATCAATTTGTCTGCACCTTCAATTTATCAAATAATCATTTTCCTTCATGTACCTATTTTACCATGAATGTTGCATCAAATGTAAACAATTTCTTTGAAACATTTCAATGCTACAATTCCAGAGACTAAAACTTGTGTATGAGAAAGTGCTAGGAGCCCTCCAAGAGATCCCTAAAGAAACTGGATATAGAGAGTACACAGAGCAAATGGTGAAGGATAGAATGACCATGATTGAGAAGGTAAGATTATTACATTAAATGGTGTACTGTATAGTCCTGCAAATTAATTATGGTAATTAACAATTAACAAAGATGATTTGTAGTGTTTTCGAACTGTGTTTTTCACAAGCATAGAGAGTGACTAATTTGATGACCTTGTTGGGGAGGTAATTGAATCAGTAGAGCACTCAACACACAAATTTGTGTTGCTGATTTCAAGGTCATCAGTGATGGCCCCCAAGTATGCTAAAAAATTCAAATAATGGACACTCATGCTCAACAAGCATTTTACAACCAGCTTGGAAGTATTTTTCCAGGTCGAGTCACTCCAAGATTAATGTATGTCGTCCAGTTACAGAGTTGTTGATAATTCATAATCATGGACGTTAAATAATGTAAGAGACCGACTTTGGTCAGCTTGCGGCTTTGATAAGCCAGTGAGGCTTCTTCGTGAATTCCTACTTTGCAGGAGAATCTAAAATACATACATAGATACATACATTTTTCACTCAGTAAGACATTTAATTGTCTACTTACCCCTCCTCAATATCTGGAAGTAATTTGGAGATTCAAAACCAACAGGAGAGTACTTTTCAAACATTTGAGAAATTTTTAGCTCGCTAAAATTTT
Source organism: Apostichopus californicus (assembly GCA_020650975.1). Lineage (NCBI taxonomy): Eukaryota > Metazoa > Echinodermata > Holothuroidea > Aspidochirotida > Stichopodidae > Apostichopus > Apostichopus californicus. The sequence continues at coordinate 19,476 of JAIPMN010006258.1, forward strand.
GGGGCCAAGACTGATGACATTCAAATTGTTCAAATTCTGTTCTTAGTTCTAGCCAACAACTTCTTTGCTCTACCTTGTGTACAATTTTCTAGAACATTTTCTGTCATGGACTTGTCTATACTTTATGTAAACAGAAAAATAATTATTACTAGACTCTTTCATTTTTTAGAGTGATTCAGGACTTCAGTTTTTAATATTAATAAATGTTGCTTATCATGGACCAATCTTAGTCTTCTGTTGAGCTAAATCTTTCACAAGATATCTTTGTACAATACATGGTGCATAGAACTAGAACCACTTTAGCCTGTTAAAGAAACCAACTGCTGTTTGGGAGGTCAAAGGTCCTTTTTTTAGGTTAACAAAGGTCATAGTCTGAAATTCTTTTTAACACAATAACTCGAAAGATAGAGCTTGGTGACCGTTCATGCTTGATATGTGAAATCTACCTTCCAAGTGAGTACAAAAACTCTTTGCCCTCTTCGGGCGTGAAAGGATGTTACAGAACAACAGATGCAAAACCCTGAAAACTTCACAAATAAGGTACATTCAGAGGTTAACTTGGATGAACTTTAGACTTGATAGTTAGGTCTGCATATTGGTGCTGAAGTTTAAGAAATTTGTGTGCAGCATCTACATTAAATGTTCTCATATTGGACCTGGCAAGGATCACTAAGCCTTTGTATCTCAAGTTTTCTTCTCTTTTTCAGGATGCTGATGTTAGTAAAATAGAAAACAAACTTAATGTTGGACAAATTGAAGAGGTAATTCGACAGGTATGTATACATGATGTGATTGAAACTTTCTTATTACCTTATATTATTTAATGAAAATATTGACAAAGGTGAAATTTTGATTAATAAAATATGATCAATTGTCAGTTATTAATTATATCGTGGGAGCTGAAAGGGGGTGGGGGAGAGGAGGAGTTTCTTTTTGGGGGAGGCAGAGTTTTTTCTTGACAACAGGGGATTAATTAACTCCTTTTCCTCTTTACTGTCATATAAACAACTAAGATTTAAGAATGGCTACCAATACAATATTCTGTTTTAGTTCATTGGTATTTGAATCTGTTTGTCTGCAGGCAGATGATGAGCTCTCCTTAGCTAGAAAGATTGCCGGCTGGAAAGTTTGGGAACCAGTAAAAGAAGAGGCTCCACCCAATCAGTGGAAGTGGCCTGTATGAGAATGACAAAGAGGACTTGTTATCCAGAAAGCCCAGAGAGATAAATATGGATGATTGTTGAGTCGTTCTTGCTGCCTTGAAAATCCTCCAAAATAGACAAGAGTCGTAACGAGTCACTTTATGTGAAAGTTCAGCTTAGTCTCTACCAGCAATGACCTGAATCACTGCAATTTCTGTAGGAAAGTGTGGTAACAAATTGATTCAAAACTTTTCGCAGAGTGGATGACTTGAGCCGTGACTCGTTACAACACTGACGGTAGATAAAGCGAAATAAATGCAAACAGGTCAATTCTCAGATGCAACTGTGTATTATGTTACGAACAAATTTACCTGTTGCATTGAAAATTTACTACTGGAAGTTGAAGATATGCTTTGGTACAATTCACTGAACTGGCGGTACTAACAAATATGATCTTGTAGGGTTTTCTGTTAGCATGAAGGTTGTAGCCTGGGTATAAGAATATTACAAGTTTACCACATTTTGATGTGCAAGAATTTGAGAAACTGTTCATCAGATATGAGCTATAAATATATGAGATGAAAATATTCAAAATATGTTTTGTTTTCTTCTCTGCTTGCTTCTGTACTATAATTTAATTAATTTTTGACATATTAAGAACATCAAAATTGCACCATGCTAAGAATGGTGTAAGTTCCAAACGTAACTTCTCTGAAAGTATCCATCCTTACAAGTTAGTTCAGACATTGAGAAGGATGAAAGAATACCATTCAATGTTTTTGCAATGCTCTATGGATGGACATCTGAGAAGCATAATAGCCTCAGTACTGTGTGACCATTTTGGTCTTTTTAGCACATTTGTGGTCAATACGGATGACCTTTAACCTTATGTGTGAATATGCTGATGAACAGACGTCACGTGGCCTGTAATACTTACGTCACTGTCCACATGGAGAGCATATGTGACTGAAAACAGTGACATGTAGCCTAGATAAATAGAGGGCGACAGATATAATGACCAACGGCATCACTGGCAGCTGAAACACATCAACTGCATGTACAGAAGTCAAATGAAGTGGGAAGTTGGTTTTTCATTAGGAATTAATAGTTTTCAACAATGTGCATTTCAATATGTACAGTAGATATTATATAGAAAAATTGGGCCGGGTCAAAAGGCCACGGGAAGCAGCCCTGTGATTGGTCAGTTGCCCAAAATCCGGCACGCCCCACAATCAATGAAAATACCACCGTTTTACTGCATTTTTACACTAATGTGCAAAAACTGTTTTGTTGGCATAGCAAATTATGATTCTTACGATTATTTTCCGCATTTGAGCTTCAGTCACACCAGTCACCCACAATGTTTGCAAGGGAAGCGAAAAACAAGACATGGAAGACGGCCTACTATAGTTACTATAGTCAAAGATATTTCACCTTCCGAAGGTGAAATATCTTTGCTATAGTACAACTACAAGCTGATCAAACATAGTAGTAGTAGTAGTAAGTTGAGTCTCGTCTATCCGACATGCTCAGTGATTAACCTCCGCCACGTATCACGATCTTGCGCAAGGTTTATTGCTTCCTCGAAATTGTTAATGTTAACGTCCTTAAACTGCGACTTTATTTTTCCATGCAAGGTAGTCACGGGCCTTTCTACTGGTTTAGCAGTATGTCTCAATGCTTCTCTTAAAGCAACCTTTGCTGCAGCGTCCTCCTGGAGTCTTGCTACATGACCGAAAAATCTCAATCTTCTATGTGCGACTATGGATGACCAAGGTGTTTGGTTGGTTTCATTGTAGAGCTCATCGTTTGATAACCAATATGTTATTGGTCCATCTAATGTTGAGAATATTATGAAGTAGTCTCCTTTGAAAAGTGTCAATTTTGCGATCAAGATCCTTCGTTGTGCCCCACAGTACGCAATTGTACAAATAAAATACTCTTTAATAAAGTCTCGAAAATCATAAGCTTACTGTTTCGGCTTATGTTTTTGCTTTTGAAAATACTTGACAGTGTGTTGAAAGCACTGTTGGTTATACCAATTCTTCGGTTAATATCTTCTTCGGTCCCCAGCAAGCTTCCAACATATTTAAACTTCTTCCAACTTTCATTTCCTTTTCTTGTGATTGAAAATTTCTCAGTTTTTGTGCAATTGATTTTCAGATTCCTTCCTGCCAGTTTCTCAGAAACTCGTTTTTTGATATCTTGCAGTATATGCTGACCAGTTGATGCCCAAGATATATCATCAGCGTATTGTTGGTATACTATGCAAAAAGAACTGGTGGTTGTGCTGTAATCATGATCAGCTAACTGAGATGGCAGGATAACTGCATCGATACCATTATCATCTGATTTCAAAGAGTTGGTTAGATAAGTTATAAAAAATAGTGCGCTTGCACTATCTCGTTATGGTGAACCAATGTTAGTGTTAAAAGGAAGTCCGAGTTTGCCCTCTAGTTGACGGTGTAGGAGACGTTATCGATTAGCAGTGATATCAGGTGAAGTTCGTCGTTGTCAACAACCTGTTCTAGGTCATTAAGTAAGGATCCTCTTCAAATTGTGTCGAACGCCTTGCTCATATCTACCATCAATAGATTTATAGTGTAACCTACGGATGTTATAGCTTTTTCTGCTCTAGCACTTAAGAAGCAAAGTCGAGTTCAGCTGTGCAACGTCCTGAAGTGTAGGCAGTCTGGGTAATGGGGAGGATATGCTCATCAATTAACGAACGAATCCTCCTGGCCACACAAACCGCAAGAATTTTCCTTAGTGTTGATAATAAAATGACTGGTCTCAAGTTTTCTGGTGGACCTTTAGTCTTTCCCGGTTTTTGGATAGGAGTTAGGATTCCTTGTTTAATTTCAATTGGGAAATCTCCTGATTCGGTACAACCTGGAGTTTTATTATTTTTTAAGGATGAGACTGCTCATCAAAAGGCGTGTTCAGTTTTTCTGGAAACACGTTTGGTTTGGGATCTGGGATATTGCAGTTAAAAGTCTTTTCGAAATGTTTGCTAATTTCTTTAATTTTTGCGTCAGTATCTCCTATGTGTTTATTGCCAATTTTAACTGTAATGGGGTCTCTCTTACTTTTTTGTTATACTACTTTTATTGCTTTAAAAAGGAAAAACAAGACATGGAAGACGGCCTACTAGTTACTATAGTCAAAGATTCACCTTCCGAAGGTGAAATATCTTTGCTATAGTACAACTACAAGCTGATCTAACATAGTGAAGGAAATTAGAACATTGTCCTTTTTTGCGTTCCATACGTAATCCGCAGAAAGTCAAATCGAAGCCTGGCACTTTTCTGGGAGGTATTTAGAACATCGTGCTAATACCGTTATGGATACAATAAGTACATATGTCGCAACGTTCAAGATTGAGAGCTCGGTACGAGGATGAAACGGTTTCAAGGTTGGCAACAAATCCTCTATTGATTGTCTCCGATCTCCCCAACCGTTATACTGAAAGTTCAAGGTTTTCGGTTGAAAGTTTTTCAGGAAGAGGAGCTCTTTCGTGATGTCTCCATTACAGATTCATATGGTCTGGGTAAGTTTCACGAGCTATCAAAAACACCGAG
>JAIPMN010006261.1:890-11547 GCA_020650975.1 Apostichopus californicus
CCCCCCCCCCCCACCCCTTTCCCCTTATATTCCGATTACTGAATTCTCACTTCCATTGTTTTGCATTTCTTTATGAATTAGACGGCCATCATTGACACCTTGTGAGAAATCAAATAAAGAAGAATTGAATCGATTGCAGAATCCCACAAATCGGAAGGAAGATGGAAGAGGTTATAGAGCCAACTGTGAGCAATCATAACACCGATTGTAGGAGGATTCGTACTTTGAAGAAAAAACTGGTAGATCATCGTGGTCTGGTCACAGCATTCTTGGCCTGTCTTTGTACAGCGCTTCAAAACGTCCTTGTAAAGTTTCTCCAAGATGACATGCCCGTAACTGAGGTCCTCTTCGCACGCTACATGATACAGGGTACCTTATCTTTTATATGTGCATTACCGGTCAAAGTTTCTTTTCGTCCCAGCTCTACCAAAGAATTGACTCTTTTATTCATACGGGCCGTTTTCGGTACAATAGCGGTATGTTGTCAATATTTCGCCCTTTACAAAATGGCGGCGGGGATGGTGAACGCTATTACGCAAAGCTCACCAATTTTCATTGGAATTTTAGCGTGGATCTTTTTTCGGGAGAAATTTTACCTCTGTGACGTCATCTTAATGGCAACGGACATCATCGGAGTTGTGATGATTGCGCAACCGCCCTTTCTATTCCCTAACGAGACATTTGATGAGGAAAAACAAACGGAGCTTTTAGGCGTTGCCTTATCAGTTATTACTATGCTAATATCAGCCTTTACGCATATCACAGTACGTGCTTTAGGACGAATGGGGACTAATACACAGAAAATTGTGTTGTATTATTCTCTTTTTGGTATCGTTTCATCTTCGTTGTTTGGTTTAGTTATACAGGACTGGTTGATCCCACCGTGTGGTTTGGTACGTGTCGTAGTCGTCGGTGTGGGCCTGTTAAACTTTGGAGCCCAGTCGTTGATATCATACGCACTGTCTGCGAGGGAGCAAACTTATTACATAGCAATAGTGTACTCATTACAGGTACCCTTAACAGTTATTCTTGAATTAGTTTTACTAGCCTACATCCCTAGCTGGGCCAGCTCAGTTGGTACCGTTATTATTCTAGCATGTGGATTTGGAGTCGTGTTTCGAGAGAGGGCGGTGCAGAAAAGAAAAGTAGAGAACCGTGTTCCGGAACGCACCGACATAGAGTTATAACTAAGACATTATCGCCGCACGTATAATTGCAACATCAAGTTACAAGGACAATGAAATTTCAGGAAAGACTCTGAAATGAATAATGTTGAATTTTATTTCTGATTGATTAACCAATTAACAATGCAACCACATACCACGCATACATTATCAAGCTCATAATAGCTGCTTTTCGCAAAATTTACAGAACAAAAATAGCTAAATAACGGATTCAACAACACCTTTCGTGTTTACATTTGTTTAGGTATTGGAGTTTAGTGCCATAGACCCACCATAATAAGCGGAAGTAAGATTTTAAAATGTTATCAAATATTCCCCGCCATATATAACTCCCCCTACTTTCAACGCATCTCAAAATATACACACACCAACATTAAGAGGAGGAATTCAAGTGGCTGAAGATAGCTATATCTTTTAGAAACTTCGAACAAACATTAGCGTTTATGTAAATTCCGGTCCATTTAAATATAATATATAACTTGTTAATGGATAAAAAATATTACCTTTAGTTCTGCCAAACGATATTACACAGTATAACTTATGATGCCATTTAAGACTGTTAAATAGTTATCAACATAATATGAACAAAACATAACAAAGTATATGTTACAAGATAATAATGTAACAGTGTGTATGTGTTATAGATTATCATTGCCCAAATAATGATGGCATTTACCACTGTTGCTGAAATAGCATGAACAACACTCCGCCCGCCAACCTTCACCAAGTTCACCCCCCCCCCCCCAACCTTCTCCCAATATGATTAATAACATATTTAGAGCAACATTGCGCTGATAACAGTTATACTTCGGTGATATATGTTTCTACCGTTATTGCCACGAGATCGTCGTCATAAATAACAGATACGTTGGCCAAAAACCCTTTCCCTTGCTCCGCCTCGTTTGAGGTGAATTGTACCCATGCTTGATTGTCGTCAATAACAATCGACGTGGCGTCATTTCCACTGAATTCGTACACGACACTGGTGTCATCGGTGGGATCGAGACCAAATCCAACCCGCAAGACGTCTTCATCTTCTTCGGTGTAAAAATCTTCAAATTCAATCAAAATCTGAAAACCGTATGTTGCATTTATTGTCCATGTTGACGTCAAATTCGCTGGATAGTTGAAAGGATAATTTGGTGTCTGGATGGTGACAGTAGAGTTTTCCGACAGAGGATCTGAAGTAGAAACGAAAACTGTAATTACAATCTCTGGTCTACCGAATCGGCCACCGAGAGGAGGTTGGGGGAGAGGTTTCTTAAATCCGTTAACTTGTTTCTCAGGATGTTGTCTTAAATTTGACATCAATTCAAACACATGTTTAAACTTCGTGAGGACAGCATCCTACGACCCCCATCCCACTCCCCATCTCCTTATTCTTTCTACTGGTCAGTTATCTAGATTTCTCTTCGCTGCACCCCAGTTGACTATTTTGCCTCCATCTTAAAGGACTCACCGTATAGTTGATAAAGATCATTTAAGTTTGGTTCAATTGCCTCCGTGCAGAATGAATAAGCTGTTACCCTTTCATCTTCATTGAATATCAACAGCTGTGTGAATTGGGTGGTTTCATTCAGTGTTTGACTAGAATTTAAATGTGACACACTGTTTGTTTCCGAAGTAGTTTGAAATGTGATTTGTGATCATCCGCTGAATAAATCTTTTTTTGCCAAGAGATACAGTACACAAATGAAATGTTTCTGGTGTCTTTATTTTTGTCTCTCTTTTTGCATCTCTAGTTATAACAGTAAGCGTTTGCTAGTCTTTACGTACCACATCCTTGCTCATCGTAGCCGCATTGACAATCCCACAAGGTATTACAAATATCCGCCGGCGATAATATGACGTCAGTTTCTGGACATGTCGCAACATCTGCAATAAGAAAATTAAAAAATTCTCAGGACTTTTACGCTTCAAGGTGACAAACCGTGATAGGATATGCTTATATAGTGAATCTTACAAAGCATACAATACTCGTAGCAATCGGTCAGCATGCGTCTGACCGTCCAACTAACATTAATATTCTCATATGATTGTCAGTCTCTTTTACGTTAACCCAAATTTGTTATTGACCCAAGCCACCCTTTGCATAGACCTTAGACTATAACCCAATACATTAACTCTAATCCTAATAACTCGCCATTGGTATTGCTACTTTAGAGAAAACATGTAACATTTTTGAGATTTAAGCACATGTTTTAATTTCCTTCCTGTATGTAAGAGCTTGCATTTTCACAAAGCGTGAACTTTTCCTTTCCTGATGATGGTCTCCGAAATGGGCTGGAAAAAACACTTCAATTCATATATCTGCAATACGACCTCGTCAATATTTCTAAACTGTACAGGCAATGAACATGACACTACTTGAACATCATGCGAACAAATCCAATTTCTTTTTCAAAACTCACCGTCTGGATCAAGAACATACACTCCCATCGACCACCCCCTAAAGTTAATGGAACGATCCGTCGAGAAATGACAGCATAACGATTCATTTGTAATCAAGAATGGACGAGGCAAGTCAAAGCCAGTAAATTCTCTGTAATATTCTGTTTCACAAAAACCGCCTCCACCGATTCGAAGGAAATCAAATCCATATTCCATTTCGTGGACGTTGAAGTCGATCAGAAATACCTGTCCCTCGGCCGCTGTAACGGTCCACGTCTCCTCCAGATTTTCGGCATATTTGGAGGGGAATCCAGGGGACGTGGCAGTCAGAAATGCGCCTCCTGGTAACTCACCTATGGGGTTCATAATATCACAACTTTGAGTCCTAATCGTAAAACAGAGCGTAAAATGGTCGATTGTTAACTTCAAGCAACCCTTCTTACTTCCATTAAACTTTAATCATTATACAGATGTAATCCGCTTTATATTTTACCCTCCGTTAAGTGATATCCTACCACGCGTATGATATACAGCCAGGAATTCTGAGTTGGAGGCGCACCGACTAATTTTCGGTGAGGGCACGATAACCGAGTCCTGTCACTTTTTAAAACTTTGTAAACAAGGCGATGGTACAGATGGAGGAGGGGACACTGCTTTGCATAGGAGGGGAGGGGGAAGCGGTGGGGAAGGGGAGGGGGAGGGGAGGTTGAGGGCAACACGTCACCTTGTGTCCCGGCATGGCCCACGGGCTGTTATAATACTCTCAAAGTTACACTCGTTTCGGATTTACCTTTCATTTTTTATACGTTACTCTCCAAGGGGGGAGGGGGGACACGTCACCTCGTGTCCCGTCCTGACCACGGGCTGTTATAATACTTTCAAAGTTACACTCGTTTCGATTTTACCTTTAATTCTTTGTATGTTACTCTCCAATATGTATTACATTAGACCTTCTATTCAGCAACCTTCCTTCTAAACTTAGCTTCCATTCAAATGCTACCCTTCTTGAAATGGTTACTTCCTCAAATATTACCCTGCAATGTTACTGACCCAAAAAGGTAAACGTACTCTCTTTCCTCTAATGATAGCTTACCTTAGATATTAACCTTATTCTTTCCTGGAGATTCTGAGATTTTAAAATTATTCCAAGACATTTATGGTGTTCACATAAATCAATAATGTTTTTAAAGTATATTGGATAATGTCGTATGAGGAAAGCGCTGAAGTTAACACAGTGGATCATTCTATAGCTTATTTGGGAAAACTGTATCCTGTTATTTTAATTGGTCACTTTCAGATGAAGACGCCAAACATACTGACCACAATCCTCTTCATCTGCGCCATCATCACATTGCCACAACGTGTTACACTTAGTGGAAGGCGGGAGAATCTTTCCGTTGTCGCAAATAACAGTATCTGTAATGAATGCATAGTTACAATGTACAATAGTTACAATGTACATAGTGACAATAACAGCATCTGTACAATAAATGCATAGTTAGAATGTACAATAGTTACAATGTACATAGTGACAATAACAGCATCTGTAGTGAATGCACAGTTAGAATGTACAATAGTTACATTGTACATAGTGACAATAACAGCATATGTACAATAAATGCATAGTTAGAATGTACATAGTGACAATAACAGCATCTGTAGTGCAGTTAGAATGTACAATAGTTACATTGTACATAGTGAAAATAAGAGCATCTGTAGTGAATGCACAGTTAGAATGTACAATAGTTTTGTAAATAAGCGGATGAAAATTCATAGCCTATCGTTCTTCGTTCCATATATCCTTTAGCATCTGTACCTTAAATTCATTGTTAGAATGTACAATAGTTACAATGTACATAGTGACAACATCAACATCTGTAATGAATGCATAGTTACAATGTACAATAGTTACAATGTACATAGTGACAATAACAGCATCTGTACATTAAATGCATTTTTAGAATGTACAATAGTTACAATGTACATAATGACAATAACAGCATCTGCAGTGAATGCATAGTTAGAATGTACATAGTGACAATAACAGCATCTGTAGTGCAGTTAGAATGTACAATAGTTACGATGTACATAGTGACAATATCAACATCTGTAATGAATGCATAGTTAGAATGTACATAGTGACAATAACAGCATCTGTAGTGCAGTTAGAATGTACAATAGTTACATTGTACATAGTGAAAATAAGAGCATCTGTAGTGAATGCACAGTTAGAATGTACAATAGTTTTGTAAATAAGCGGATGAAAATTCATAGCCTATCGTTCTTCGTTCCATATATCCTTTAGTTTTGTGAATAACCGGATGAACATTCATAGCATATATCTTTCTTCATTCCAATTTCCTTTAGTTTTGTTAATAAGCGGATGAACATTCATAGCCTTTTATTCTTCTTTCCATATTTATTTTAATTTTGTTAACAACCGGATGAACATTCTTGAAAAAATAAAGATCTAGAAGGTGTTCCAACAAACTAGAAATGAAGTTTTGGAGCTTGTATTTGCATAACGGAAGATGGTAAAGAGGAAAATCAACAAAATGATTTAAATTTAATTATCATCATGAAACTAATTTTGTGTAATTACCCGTGACGTCAACAGCGGTCAGCGTCATTGAGAAACCAGCTTTGTTTTTATTGTCATCGGTCTGAAATGTGATCCAAACTTGGTTCGTTTCCGCAAGGAAGGCTTCTGGTACGTCACGTCCGGTAAAAGTCGCCAATAAAGTAGATTCCGTTGGGTATGAACCTTGACCTAGCTCTAATACATCAAAGTCCGTCTCTAGATCAAACGGTGAAGTAAAGGAGACATCCAATATAAGCCCCGCCTCTGCGGTAACAATCCATACCTCTGAAAAGTTGTTTGGGTAGGGTAACCCATCGGTATAGTTAGGAGAGGCTATTGATACACCTTCAAATCTTACCATTGGTGCTAAAAAAAAATATGAAAGAACACGTTTTAAAAAAAAACCTTCAAAATCAAAATGTTTGCATTTCGTTAATGTATGACACAAATATCCTATCATTACTTTGTTTAATGAGGCATGTGAGGAATAATTGTGAATGCATTAACCAAAACATTAAAAGGAGTTTTTAACTCACCCTGCTCACAGAGATCACCATAGAAGAACTCGGGACAATTGCATTCAAATTCTCTCGTCGGGATGTCGATACAAGTTCCGCCATTTTGACAAGGGTTTTCATTGCATGCTGGGACTTTAAAAGAAACAGACATCATTATACAACGTAAGATGTCCGCGTCCTCTGTTTTATAAATCCAGTGGAAATACACTTTCTGATTGTCCAACTTCAAGAATAGTTTTACATTGTAGTATATCTGTTCACTCAGATATACACAGTATATACATTGTGTAAGCAACTTATATATATAATGAGTGTTAGCTCAGTGCACGCCGGTGCCTTTCAATCATAAGGTCCCGAGTTCGAGTCACTCCAAGATTAATGTATGTCGTCCATTTACAGAGTTGTTGACAATTGACAATTCATAATCTTGGACGTTATATATGAATCTAAGAGAATAAGCCAATGATGGCTTCTTCGCGAGTTCCTGCTTGCGTGAGGATCTAAAATACATACATACATACATACATACATACATACATACATACATACATACATACATACACATACACATATTCAATGTTAGCAATACCGTCATAATCACGTGGTAACAGTTTCGATGTAAGGAGAGTAGATCAAATTGTTTGGTTTTCGTGACCAAGTTGTATTCTGAATCTTGTGAAGTTTCTGGCCGATTACCAAGCACCACTTCTGCATGGTAAACTTAAGATATAACAGTATCACAGTGGAGAATTATCTATATAATAGACACATATAATAGACACATATAATAACACATGCGTGGTTAGGGGCGTTGGGAGACAGGTCGGGGGTCCCTACGATATCGGCTCCGGCTGGTAAAGTTTTTATTCGGAAAGCCTGCTATAGTCGGGTTCTTATCCCCAGCCCCTACAAACCCTGCGACACCCTCCTCGGCCCTCCAGTCTCTCCTGTACCATTTACTCACTGCCCCCCCCCCCCCATTGTATATATTATATGATATACACTTACCAACATCAGCACAGGTTCGTCCCATGTATTCCTCAGGGCACACGCATAGCTCAAATCCAAACAGTTGCACACAAGTGGCCCCATTTAGGCAAGGATTTTCTTGACATGGCATCTGTCTCGGACTTCCTGTATAGTAACATAGGAGTAAGAAAATATTTTTTTGTAGAAGGGAGAGAAATTATATGAACCTTGTTAAATAGTAGTCATGAATTTTCTGCCTGCTTTGGTCATACATATAAACTGTACAAACCGGGAACCACGAGATATATTTCAATATTTCTACCCTTCTTTGCTTTAACCATCCTTTCCCTTGCCCCCCCCCCCCCACCATAATACACGCACCCTCGTCCGCGCCCACATCCACGCACATGTCCACGTAGCTCACATTAAATACATGCACGTAAAAAAAAAAACACAAGAAGCATATTAGTAAACATACCTTAGGCCTAATTATTCGTTAAATTCAACAAATGACAATTTAGTGTTGCAAAAAAAAATATCAACGGAACTTTCATACTGTGAAACTTGCAAATTGAATAATACTTCAATTCAAATTTAAAGGTACACTAAACAAGTGCATTTCATATGAGCCATACAATTTCTAATAACAACAAAGGGTAAGTTATAGTTATCAAAAATAGTCTATCCTTGCTAACGAATTGCAGTTTGCTTGCGATATTAATTAATTTCTTCAAAATTTCATCTGCGTTAATGCAATAACTTCACCTCGTTTATATGGAAGTATGTTTTCGACAACATATTAAATTCCGTTCTCGGCCATAGTGCATTATTCTTTAGGTAATTTGCCCCCGTTCCCCTCTTCTTTCTCAAAATTTGACTTAACGATAGCTTTCCATATGGATTGGTCTCAGTGGTGGGACTGGGAAATACACACACACGGCCTGGGTCGGTGCATGGAGTCGAATACCGTCCTAATAAGACAATTGCCCGTCTCATGTTGTGGTACGAGCGGGGGAAGGGGTGGGTGGGGGGGGGGGGCGTAAATAACACTGTTAACAGTGTCCTGCATTCAGCAAACCCAGCAACTGCATGCATTATCCTCGGCCTATGTGTATACACTGTATAGGCTACTTGTGATGAAAATGTCCACAAACATATGAAGCTTGATGCCATTTTCGAGGCACAAGTATTAAATATCCTTTCTTCACCCACAAAATTGAAGACTTTAGCCATAGTCTAAATATGACGTTATCCAGTCATTTTTATGGTTAATGATTGCAATTCCTATTTTCCGTAATGGAAAATACTGGAACTGGTTTTCAGTGTAAATGCTTTCTTAAATTCACCTTGAAAATTATGAAGAAGAAAATAGGAAAATTAAATTGTTTCACCACTCATAGTGGTACTATTTGGCATCACATATTTACAAAACGGACTGTATATTAACCTAGGTCATATCACACACGTACATTTTGTCCGAGATGTTTCGGGGAGCCGTTCATCACAAAAATCTATGATACAAGCGGAAGACTATGAATTGGTTTCCTTCGTCATTAAATTATATCCCATTCGCCTGGAAATGGATGTTCATGTAACAGGGTAACGTGACAATGGCTTTCCATTACAACTTAATCTAAATGGATGTCTGACTTCGACAGCAAACTACACTAGCAGGTAATATCTGAATTTTGTACTCACCACTGCAGTAACAAATGCAAGTTAGCAAAATAATAAGTCGAGTCAAAGTTTCCATGTTTCAAAACTTGTTTGGTGAACTTCAATGGTCGATCATGAAACGACAGAGCTTTTTTTTAAGTTACTTTCAACTAGTTGTATAAGTGAAGCTTTGCAACTGTACCTTAATGACTAAAAGTGTACTGTGTTCCTTAAAATCTATTTAGGGATGCAACCTTGATCATGAAAGGACCCAGTCGTAACTATGCATACGTATGTTGATTCAAGCATGCATAACATGTTTTGGTTTAAAAGTTATAAAAGAAACCCTGATTCTATTACAGATTAGTATAAACTTAGCAAACAAAAATAAGCTATTATTCAGCTGCTTTTATGTAGCCTACAACAAATGCAAATAATGTATACAATAATAGATTAAAGGTAATCGGTGTTCAGTGCACTGAAATTTATACTTACTGAAATTGTGAGATGTATTCCCACGTCATTTTCCTCCGTAGTTCTTAGCTTCAAATAAGACTTTCAGATAATGAGAAGGGTAACATTAGACACAGTCTACACAGAGAAATATTTCTGCAAGAAATGGTGGCAGTAACAGCAATGGAAAAGTACCATTTTCTGTCAACTTTTTCAGTATGTTTTGAGAGTAATAAAGATACTGATCTGAAAGCAAATCATTTTATTTTGAAAGAAAGAGAGGTGGAGAGAGAGAGGTGGAGAGAGAGGGAGAGGGAGAGTAAAATAAACATAGGCAATGTTAAAAGGAATTACTCTTTCAAATTATGTTATTGTTTGTGATGAAAATAGGGTCACAAGGAGAGTTTAAAAAATCCAATTAAAAAGGTGTTAAGGCAGCTGAAATAACAAAAGAAAACGACCAGAGTCATGGCGGTGTAAATAACACCCAGTATGGGGGAAAAGCAGTTAGCGGGAAACCCTGGCGAACACCAACCCTCACCTTTATAAAAAACCATTAATGCATTCCCGTGTATTTCGGTTACGATGACAATAATAATTACGTCGTTTAGCGCAGATCAGAAACCTTTATAACCATATGTAATTGTGCATTCAATATAAAGTACAACAAAGGTTACACATAATGAAACGTAAAACACGGCACTTGAACAAAATATAAAGCCTGAAGGCATAAACTCCCAAAGAACTGTTCATATTAAAGGGATCGCATGCATATATATCGAAGGTCTCTCTTAGCTCAAAAAAAAGAAATACAAACAATAATAGCCGTATGCACAAGGGCGTAGGAACCAGTGAAAAATATGGTGGGGCGGAAGTATCATTCCGCCTCCCCCCCCCCCCCGCTC
>JAIPMN010006261.1:11557-41285 GCA_020650975.1 Apostichopus californicus
AAATGAGAAAAAAATCTCATTTGGAGCACCAAATTGCATCTAAGGCCAGGTGAAAATGCAAAATTATTTACAAAATGGAGTGGGTGTTGAAGTGTGCTATATTGCACCTGAGGCCACCTGGAAATGCAAAAAAATTCTCCCCTTAGACCCCTCCCCCAGGCCGGCCATCAGTCTTCAGCCCCCCCCCCACTCAAAAGTACCTTCCTACGCCACTGCGTATGCACATTGTATAACGTAAATACTACAACTGCAGGATGAGATTTCCAAAGGCTTTTGTATTACCATCCGTGTAATAGCTGTTGCAACTTAACCGTATGTTGAGGATTTGTATTATTTATAGTACATATATTGCATTAAACCAACGAGAAACGTGAGATGAAAGAGCACCCGATGCCATCCACAAGATTCGAAAGATTAGGGTAGAGTGTACTCACCCATTTGAAGTTGAGAGTGTTGTTTTTTATTTTAAACTCCTTTGCTTATGTTAGCCGAAAACAACTTGTTTATAGATTTAGTTTGAGGTTATAATCAATACGGAACACTCCGGGAAGGTCTACATAAGCAAAGGAACTTAAAATAAAAAACAACACGCTCAACTTCAAAGGGGTGGGTACACTCTACCCTAATCTTTCGAATCTTGTGGATGGCATCAGGTGCTCTCTCATCTGAAAGGAGTGGAGTTGTGACATTCTTGATTCAGTGGTGAAAGTGTGAAGGGAATGCTACCTAGGCTGGAAAAGACAGAAAGAAAGTGTCTTATCTATGAGCTATTCATTTCAGAAGGCAGTGAGAGATTTTCAATTGATTCAGCAACCTAAACCTACAAATGGACTCTTTTGTACATATGTAAACTGAATCATTTAAAGATGACAACATTGTGAGAGTTAACCTTTAACATATGACTATGGTGTGTCATATCGCCAAAAAAAAGTAGCATTTTGTTTTTTAATTTCAAGGCGACATTGAAGCAAGAGGGTCTCATCAGTAAATACAAGTCGTATAGGAGGACAGTCAGGGGCTACAAGGAGGATGGGAAAGATGAAGAGGATATTCCGAAAAGAGAGAACACGAAGCAAGATAAACAGGGAGAAAGAACAAAGGAAGAGGATCAGTTAGATCCTCAGGGGAAAGCAGGTGAAGTGAACAATTATAATAATTTCTTTGTTTAATAATTTTTTGAAAATTATTGTTTGATTTTCCTCGTGTTTGTCTGGGCCAACACCAACTCTGTCATCCTGGCAAGGTTAAAGTCAAGTGGGTTCCAAAAACGGGTCAAAAATTATCAGTTTCATCTTTTGGATATCATTGTAAAGCTATTAATGGTAAACAGCAGAGAATTATTTAGTCGTTTTCTCTCCCTCTGTCTAAGACTCGGCTCGAGTTTGACCGACCTCTGTTCCGAAGACAATTTATTTATAAAGGGAGCTTTATATACAAATAGGTGCAATTGATGATATTTCAACATTGGTTTTTAGATGGTATCGTGCATACTGTATAAGCAGGGCTCGAATTAATCGCACCACGACACAGACATTAATTCGCTCTTACCACATGGCGTAATACCCTTAAAACCTCATTCATTACAGATGGCAACGACTGTGGTTACGTCCAATTCAAGTAGCCATTGGTGCCCTTATAATTTATCTTGATGATTAACAAACTAAACCAAAGGCTCAATCATGGTATGAAACTCCAGCAGTGTTTGTGCCAGAAAGCAGCTATTAAGAAGCTGGTGAGACAGGTATTGGTTTGATCTAGATATATGGATCTGCAAACACCAATCTTATGAATTATTTGTTTCTAGTTTCTGTCATTTTCTCTACATGTTTTCTCTCACTCTTAAAAAAAGGTGTCTTGGTGACTTTTCACGTTTTTCGAAATTTTTGCTTCAATGGTGCCTTTTGGAAAGTTGCAAAACTGCCCAGCCATTCAATGAACATTGAAAGCAATTTCTTACTTTTCCCTATGAAGTAGTAGTAGTATTGATCCTTACTTAGGTATCTCCTTGCAAGAGTTTATGCTTATAGTGTTGGTGATTGTGAACCAAGTGGCAAACAGCCGAATGACGGAGACCCGCTTGTTCTCGGACGCCATAACATTGAAACCCTGCAGATAGGAGGGCATTGTACACGGGATCATGACTATGGCTGATCAAGATTGGGACAGCTTTATGTCTTGTTGGCCGCAGTTGGGGAAAGTATGGGCCACTATGGGGCTTGACGACTAATCCAAATGTAGTCCATGACAGTTGAGTTGAGTCAGGTTGCAATCAATCGAGCAGTAAGCAGGTGGCGGAGGTCGCATCCTCAGTTTTACACAAGCTTTTTCTTTCAAAGATTTTTATACTCCCAGTGTTGGTCACTGTAACAATGGGGCTTTTGTTTACATGCACAATTGGAATCTACAAGAGGTGAAATATTATCTGTGAACTTTCAGTAGTGTCATTCTCTCCTAAACTATTTTTTTTTTTTAGTTTTCATCAAGATATTATTGATTACCACTCATATAAAATCAGACTGTCCCTACTTTATTTATTTGTCAAAATTTGTCTTTTTCTTCCGTTTTTTAGATTTGTACTCAGTTTCCATATATGTCTCTCTAGGATTGGTTCAATTGATTCTTCCTCAGTCCCCTCCCCCTCCCCCAGAGCCCGATATTGACTTGTTTTTGGTTAACTGCATGACTTAGTTGTTTGGTCTGTTGGAAAACTGTTGTCTAGGGATCTTTAAGCTTGCATCGTAAATAAGGGTATTTTCCCTTTCATTATGATCAAAATGATGCGAGTTGAGAAATTAAACTTGCGAATGTCATGAGAATAATTATGTCTTACTATTCATGTTACCTGGTTCGTAAACTGTAACAGATTTGGAAAATTTGGCTTAGAACGGAGTCAGCCTCCAACCAAGGCAGAAGGTTTCGGATGTTTGTTGAAAAAAGAAAATAGTTGCAGTAAGCAGAGAATACAAACAAATGAGAAACTATCATTGATTTCATGCTTTTATTAACTCACATATGCGGAATAAAAAACACAATCGTATAAGGTAGAGAATCAGATTCCTTTGCTTTGATTCATCTATTCCATTGGTATGTATGTTTCCTTTCATCACAGAAATACATGGACGTTCTTGCCAATATCACGCAATGAAGCACAACAATAGTTTCAGAACAATAGATCTAGAACAATAGTTTTTTTTCAGAACAATAGATCAAGAATGAGGAACCACAAACGTAAGTTTGTGACAATCTCTATGAAAAACGTCTGTCGTCCAGTCAAACAATGAGTGTTAATGAAGAGAAAGAATGAAACTACCATTAAAGAAAGTCATCCCCATCACCTACAGTCATATCAATTTGTTGGTCTCAAATATGTTGCTCTTCAGTGGATATTAAGAAGAGACATACTATTAATGTATTTTCATATGAACTATTTGTGAATATTTTTGCAGCATATTTACGAAGTTCAATGACAAGGTATCTGTCTCGGATCGAAATATAAAACACGGTCAAATCTCTGGAGTATCTAACCGATGACTGGCTTGATGGTCAGACTTTCTTCATAGTTACGACTCACACCTCTGGACGGAAGGTCACTAATTGATGGCCAGAGATCTAGCTCGACGCTAGCAGGTTTCGATGGTCAGCGCTGCATCTAGATGACTAGCGACTAGATTGATGGTTAGAGGTATGGTCGGGTGGTACCATACCTCATAGGTGTCTTCGACACTAACTTGTTTGATGTTCAGAGATGTGGCATGATGGTATACGTCTGGGTTGATACCTTCCATCCTAGTGGGCTTGATGTCCGAGTTCCCACAACATGGTGGGTATCTTGATGGCCAGGGGTCTGGCTCGATGTTAATTACCGTGATGGTCGGATGAATGGACAGAGTCTTTCCTAAATATGTTATAATTGATAGTCAGAGTTCCACCTAGACAATAAACTGCATCTCCAGAATTTTGCCTCAGTCAGTGTCTTCATGTTTAGCCATAAATGTACAGAATCCGCAGGGGGGAATGGCCAGATATTCCATGAAATGAGCTCACTCCCTACACAACCAAAGCATCTACTCCAATGATATGACATGATGCATAAGATTTTCAGATCAGGAAGGACAGCGGCTGCTATATTCCCTGATTTGTAAGATGGACATGTCAGTTCTCATGAAAAGACCACTCTTAGTCAGGATGTTGCCGTTCCATCAAGTGACCTCACCAAATTCGTCACCAAGGACCTGTTCGGCCAAGTTCTGAACGTCCTTTATCATAGCACTTATCGATTCTGTGGGGAAAGAAAAGAGAGACATTGGAAACTGAGTACAAATCTGGAAGACTGCTGTCTCTGAAAAAACGGAAGAAAGAGTCAAATTTTGAAAAAAAATTAATAAAGTAGGGACAGTCTGATTTTATATGAGTGGTAATCAATAATATCTTGATAAAATCTAACAAAAAATTAGTTTATGAGAGAATGACAATACTGAAAATTCACAGACTATATTTCACCTCTTGTAGAATTCCAATTGTGCATGTGAACAAAGCCCCATTCTTACAGTGACCAACACTGGGAGTATAAAAAATCTTTGAAAGAAAAAGCTTGTGTAAAACTGAGGATGTGACCTCCGCAACCTGCTTACTGCTCGATTGATTGCAACCTGACTCAACTCAACTGTCATGGACTACATTTGGATTAGTCGTCAAGCCCCATAGTGGCCCATACTTTCCCCAACAGCGGCCAACATGACATAAAGCTGTCCCAATCTTGATCAGCCATAGTCATGATCCCGTGTACAATGCCCGCCTATCTGCAGGGTTTCCATGTTATGGCGTCCGAGAATAAGCGGGTCTCCGTCATTCGGCTGTTTGCCACTTGGTTCACAATCACCAACACTATAAGCATAAACTCTTGCAAGGAGATACCTAAGTAAGGATCAATACTACTACTACTTCATAGGGAAAAGTAAGAAATTGCCTTCAATGTTCATTGAATGGCTGGGCAGTTTTGCAGCTTTCCAAAAGGCACCAAAGCAAAAATTTCGAAAAACGTGAAAAGTCACCAAGACACCTTTTTTAAGAGTGAGAGAAAACATGCAGAGAAAATGACAGAAACTAGAAACAAATAATTCATAAGATTGGTGTTTACAGATCCATATATCTAGATCAGACCAATACCTGTCTCACCAGCTACAGTACTTAATAGCCGCTTTCTGGCACAAACACTGCTGGAGTTTCATACCATGATTGAGCCTTTGGTTTAGTTTGTTAATCCTCAAGATAAATTATAAGGGCACCAATGGCTACTTGATTTGGACGTTACCACAGTCGTTGCCATCTGTAATGGATGAGGTTTTAAGGGTATTACGCCATGTGGTAAGAGCGAATTAATGTCTGTGTCGTGGTGCGATTAAATCGAGCCCTGCTTATACAGTATGCACGATACCATCTAAATACCAATGTTGAAATATCATCAATTGCACCTATTGGTATATAAAGCTCCTTTTATAAATAAATTGTCTTCAGAAGAAAGGTCGGTCAAACTCGAGGCAAGTCTTAGACAGAGGGAGAGAAAACGACTAAATAATTCTCTGCTGTAATACCATTAATAGCTTTACAATGATACCCAAAAGATAAAACTGATAATTTTTGACCCGTTTTTGGAACCCACTTGACTTTAACTTTGCCAGGATGACAGAGTTGGTGTTGGCCCAGACAAACACGAGGAAAATCAAACAATAATTTTCAAAAAATTATTAAACAAAGAAATTATTATAATTGTTCACTTCACCTGCTTTCCCCTGAGGATCCAACAGAAAAGACTTTAACTTTGCAAGGATGACAGAGTTGGTGTTGGCCCAGACAAACACGAGGAAAAGCAAACAAACAATTTCAAAAAATTATTAAAAACAAAGAAGTTATTATAATTGTTCACTTCACCTGCTTTCCCCTGAGGATCTAACTGATCCTCTTCCTTTGTTCTTTCTCCCTGTTCATCTTGCTTTGTGTTCTCTCTCTTGGGAATATCCTCCTCTTCATCCATCCCATCCTCCTTGTAGCCCCTGACTGTCCTCCTATACGACTTGTATTTACTGATGAGACCCTCTTGCTTCAATGTCGCCTTGAAATTAAAAAACAATTTCTACTTTTTTTGGCGATATGACACACCATAGTCATATGTTAAAGGTTAACTCTCACAATGTTGTCTTTTTTTAATGATTGAGTTTACATATGTAGGTTGCTGAATCAATTGAAAATCTCTCACTGCCTTCTGAAATGAATAGCTCATAGATAAGAAACTTTCTTTCTGTGTTTTCCAGCTTAGGTAGCATTCCCTTCATACTTTCACCACTGAATCAAGAATGTCACAACTCCACTCCTTTCACCCCCCCTCCGCACTCCTATCACCCCCCCCCACTTTCAAACAACCAACGCATCTTCCTCAAACTGCTACATTATAGTAACTTTCCTTGTTACTGGTTACTCAAGACTGCTACAAACCTTAAATATAAGAATCATATAGCTCACCATGAGTAGGTTTCTATCCTTTTCTGTCTCTCTCAGCTTTTTCTTGAGTCGATCCAGCTCTGCATTAAAGTACACCTCCCTGCCCTCCTGACTGTTGCTGGCATGTTCTTTCTCACGGTGCAGTTGTCTTTCCATTTGACGATAAGAAACGACTGTGAGAGGAAGAAACTGACGCATGAAGCTATAATGCACAGCAGCGACAAAAATTAGTTCGCCTTTCATAAAGGAAACCCCGTAAAATGATAAACATTTGTAAAATGGGCATGATGACGTTTTTAGATTTAATTTGACCTTTTTTTTTGCAAAAAAGAAACTGCATGAGAGCCAAAGCTTTCATCATCATGACAAACATACCAGTTATCTCTCACCTCCAATTCCTGCCCCACCCCCCATTAGCCTATCCCCCCTCACCGTTGCCATCCACTATGTGTCTCTACCCAAGCAGGGTATGTGAAACAAAGACTGTTTATTACATAGATTTCGCTTTATTGACAAGAAATATCAGATGAATTTAAAAGGAAGTGCTTCGAGAAAGAAGAAATGTTTCCCATCAAATTGATATTCAAGATAGTATTTAAGTATGATGTTCTAACCAAATCACAAGACAGAAATCTTCAGAGCTCTCAACTCAACTGTTGCGACCTAGTTTGCTCCAGTCCTTAAGACCTTTAGTCGTACAAACCCACCCCACCCCCTGCCTCCCACCCATCGCCTGATACCCCAGCACATTGACCAATGGTTAATTGATGAGCCCTGACTAAACGACTTTAATCTGGTAACGACCGATGCTCGTATAGATCACACGTAAAGTTTTTTCTCCAGATTGGTTACATTTTTCTTGGAAACGGAGCACTCTAAGTAGTGAACCAGTGCACGCTACCAACTGCCAAATACACCTTCCATGTGTGTTTCTCTGACTGAAGAACACATAATGTAAGACTAGCAAAACCTTAATCAGTCATATTTATGTTTGTCCTCTTGAGTTAAATCATGTCACATTCAGTCATGCAAATTACAACCAACTTTATGCTGATCAGGTATAATCAAATTACTTGTGAATCAACCTCAACCATACCAGAAAAGAAATTACCAAAATCAAAAAATTAAATTAAAAATAAAGAAAATTAGTACCAGCTTTAGCATGCTCCCTCCTTGCCTCATTCAATCTCTTCTCCATCTCCTTCAGTTGCATCTGGTATTTTTCCTCCAAAGCTGCACACTTCTCATCTGATGCTAAAAACCAAATACAAGAACTTGAAGTGTTGAAAATTGTTCCAAAAAAATAAATAAATAGAGATTTACATTTCTCAAGAACAAGTGTTGTAAAGTACCGGCAATCCAGACCCATATGAGAAAATGTTTCATTCCTTGCAAGTTCATGTTCGAGTAGACATGTATCTGTCTTTTACAAAATAAAGCTCAATTTGAAGAGAGTACTGGTATTAATGGATTTGTTGTTTGTATCTGTAAAAGTTGGGAGATTGCTTTTTGATGACCAAACCATGACATTGAATCCTGGATGAGCAAAGTAACCAACCAGGGCTAGAATTCACAACCTCAAGATGCTTGTGTTTACCTCTTTGATTAAGGAAATGTTATTTTCTTCTTTAGAGAAATATCATGATATTAAAAAAAAAATTAAAAAAAAAAAAATTGCACAGATGACATCATGCACTCTGTTGTTGCCAGATGCATTCACAATATGTCACAAAATTAAAATTAAAAATAAAATCATATTTTTCACACAATGCTACGAGGTTGTGGTTTTGACCTACATATACAAATTATTTCCAGCAATTTTGTTTAGTCACCTTCAGCCACTAGAATATCAGTTTGAAAAGAATAATTATTCTGATTGCGTCAAACTGTTTGAGCTATTTTAAAGTTTACCAGTTTCAGCATAGACTTCCATCTTCGAGAGATTGATCCTGAGTGAAGCATTTGTCTCCGTCAGGTCTCGTATTTCTTTGTGTCTGTGATGTAGTTCCTCCTTGAGATTGGCGGATGCCTGACAAGACAAAATACAAAGAAAAAAGAGTAAAAACATGGTTTACTATCGTGGCTCGTGTATTTCATGTTTACAAGAATTAGAGGGTATGTATCGATTTTGGCGATATGCAGATCTTTTGGAAACAATTTTATAAACTTCATGCCTCACGCCAAGTTTCATAGAGTTTTGTTTGCAGAATCCAGAGTAGTCCTTGAGTAGTTTTCTTTTCCTCTTTCCCGCACAAGGCAAAGATCCCGATTGAATAGGTAAATATTACATAACAAGGGCACTAGAAGAGCATCAATATTTCATTAAAAAAAATAACTAAATTTGAAGAAAAAGGCCTTTATGTCACTCATTTTTTAATACCTACGATCTTCTGTTGAAAACTAAACTAAAAATAAAACAAAAACTGTTTATCCACTAAAAGAGTCTGTGTAAGAGAATGCGTAAATGTAAGCGGGCCTGACACTTCCTTCAATCCTAGCAGGCTCTTCTTCAGAGGCTGAATTGTCAGAGGCTGAATTCTCATCTTGTCATTCAGCCTCTGGAGAAGATCCTGCTAGGATCGAATGGTCAGGCCCTCTTACTTTTACACGAAAATTAAAATAGATATAATATAATATACCTCTGATTCTTTATGAAGCTCAATCTTCAAATGTGAGTTACTTTCCTTCAGAGATTGGACTTCTTTCTCCACTGCAGAAAATAAAACAAAAGAGGAAACATGTGGACATAAATTAGTGTTTGGATTGCTTCATCTTTGAAACCTTTAAACACATTTTATTAGAGATGATATACAAACTACTGTAAACATCTAGTAGATAGAACCATTATCATCGTCATCATCATTTATAACATCTTGACAGCTGATTCGTAAATAGTTGCTATTTAGAAAATAGTTGCTGTAACAAATATAAAAAAAAAAATAATAATAATATAGAAAAAAATAAAATAAAAAGAAATAAAATAAAAGAAAAAGAAAAATATAAAATAGTTGCAATTTATTAGGAAATAAATAAAATAATACAGAATAAAAAATAATGAAAAGAAATAAAAAAAGAAAAAAGTAAAAGAAAAACATAAAACAGCTATTTATATTAAATTTTTTTCTGTACAATTTGTATTACTACTTTACAGTAAAATCTAACAGCAATGCTGTTCACTAGCCGGACAACTATTTTATTCTATTTTATTTCTTTTCACCAGAAATACAAACATTTGCATTGTGGTTTCGATGATGTAATTAGATAGAGATATCATGCTTACAAGGCCTACGCAGATTGTTTTCTGTTCCATTCGCACAAAAGAATCGCTGAGTTTAACTGGAACATCATCAATGTTACACTTCAATTGATTTTAAACAAATGACATATACAATGAAAGAAAAGAATTCTATACTGCCTATAGATATGTGTAACAGATAATACTCCTATTATAGATGCTGTTGCTCATCTTAACTCTCTCCTCTTACAAACTAAGCCTGTCACAAACTTCCATAGCATGCCTTTGAAAAAGGATCAATTT
Source organism: Apostichopus californicus (assembly GCA_020650975.1). NCBI lineage: Eukaryota > Metazoa > Echinodermata > Holothuroidea > Aspidochirotida > Stichopodidae > Apostichopus > Apostichopus californicus. The sequence continues at coordinate 21,591 of JAIPMN010006261.1, forward strand.
CACAGATTTCTGGCTTAACTCTGCTGTTAACTGAATTCTCTTTTAGTTATATCATTACTTAAACATGAAATTATCCATTATTACACAAAAAGGGAAAAACGAATCATTACTGCCAGATGACATGTACAGTAGTCGTTTTTACTACATAAATCTACATAAATGAGAGCGTGGTGGCCAATTGGCTAAGGCGTCGGACTCGTGATCCAAGGATTGCTGGTTCGATTCCTGCCTAGTTCATTACGTTGTCTCCTTGGGCAAGATGCTTTATCTCACTTGCTTCTCTCCATCCAGGGGTTAAATGGGTACCTGTGAGGTAATTTGTCATTAGGCGCAGTATATAACTACTGCCGACTGGAAGGATTGTCTCTGGGACAGGTTATCATTGACCAGGGGTAATATAACGTCTGTAAAGTGCTTTGAGACCTATCACTGGTATAAAGCGCTATATAAAAAGCAATATTATTATTATTATTAAATCAAACTTTTAAGTTATGACTCACATGATTGCATTGCCTCTGAAACCTGTCTCTCTGTTTGTTGTGATTGCTCTCGCAGTTTCCCGGCCAGGTTGTCTCTCTCTTTGCGGAGATGATCCAGTTCTGCTTGTAGTTCCTTCCAGGGTAGACTGCAAAAAGAGGTACATTAAATATTGTGTAACCTTTCCACCAACTTTTATTAGATATATAATGTGCAACATTCTTTTAACTAGGGTAGACTACAAAATAAGTGATACATATTTTGCATATGTGTATAAAGTAATTTGCAAATTTCTGTTTGGCTTTTTTTTCTATACTAAGACAGATAATATATTCTTTGAGCCTAACATTACTAAAATAATATGTTCAAACCAGTTAATCTTGACAGTGCTACTTGGTAAAACATCACACTTTAGACACCAACACCAAGCAGAAAAAAGAAACTTTTGTGAAATTGAATATCAACAACGAAAATCAATTCTTTGTAAATTAATTTAATAAACTTACTTATCCTCAATCTGTGTTTCGTCTGTCTGCGATTCCGAATCTCGTGACTGACTCGACGAAGATTTCCCCGAAGCTTTAGACATCGCGATCCTCCACGACGATTCCTTACTGGCAAAGAGATCTGTTTCAGCAATGAAGGGAAACAATATCAAGAAATGACAAATAAATATCACAGTAACTATATGATACAAAAATAAAGCAAAGTATGTTTTAATATATTCATAATATTTAAATTTAACTTTGAATACCTTTCAGTAAATCTACTCTGCTGGTGGCAAATTTAATCCTCTGTTCTGCAGCGGCCAACTTCTTTAAAGCGCTCTGTATTTCCGTAAATCTTCCTGAGAAAAACTCTTGATTTCTGCCAAAGATGAAAAAGTAGATAGAATGTGCAGCCCCAAAAGACCTTACAGAATTTGCTTTTTTTCAAGTGTATAGCGATACTTGTTTCCATCACTCCCAATTTAGAGAGATTTCATGAAAAGAATAGAAAAAATATACGCACTTGAGTGAGATGATACAAAATTCAGAGAAGAAACAATTACAAACCAATTCTCACTCCCATGCTTTCCTTTACGAAACAATTCTTAAGTAGCGAAAACCTAATGATTCTATTATTATTATACCCTCCTACGTACTTCCATATAAGTATTAATGCCATGCAAGAAGCAACTTTTCAACATTTTGGTCGTTTTTGCTCATTTTCTAAATGAAATTTCACCTGTTAGTTTACTGAAATTCCATCACTATGGGATTATTGTGATTGCTACATTTCAACGTCAATTCGAAGATGCTTCCTCAGTTGCCAATTTAATCCTCTTTAGCCGTAGTCGAATAAATCCATTCAAACATGGCCACGTTTGCCGTTTTATTATTTTTTATGGGGGGGGGGTTGGTGGGAGGGGGACTGATATCATTTAACCTTTTTGTAACTCCAGAAATATGTGATAAATGACATGCACACTATTAGAGTTTCTTTGTTCTTAACAGCTTGACTCACAGACATTTACATCTGAACTTTTTCCTTGTTTTGTCTGAATCAAAATAAACTTTCAAAATGACTTAGATGAAGGATATAACAATTCCACAGATAATACCAGGAAACCGTTTTCCTACAGTTGGCTTTTAGACAAACTTTTTCACTCGAGACATCACAATGTTTTCTGTAAACCCTCACACCACTTACTTGACTACCAATTTCTTAATGTTCATCCCTGATTCCTCCCATGCGGTGAGATGCTGATCAAGTTGACCTGCGATGTACTCTGTAGACTCGAGTTCATGAGATCTTGCCTGTGTAAATAAGCAACAATTGCACATTCTATCAAAATTTGTGACAACAGCAAGTTATAAGTACAAATATAATTTGAAAAGGGTAAACAATTTGAACAGGACATTTCATCAAAACTCTTTACAAAAGGGTATAAGATCATTTACAAGACATTTACATCCCACCCCTTTAACCCACCCCCTCTCCTCCACCCCATTCAATTCCCTTTGACCTTCACCTCACCCTTGGGCATTACATGACTGATTTTTTTCTCCAGTTTAAATACAGCTTCTATGTCGTCCCTATCTGGCCCTATAACACCCTTCCACCCCAGCACCCACCCGGTCATCTTCACCCTTTGCCTTACTTGAGTGATCTGTTTCTCTATTTTCAATTCAGCTTCTCTGTCTGACCTATCTAGCCCATCGTACCCCACCCCACCCATCACCGTCACCCCATCACCTACCCCATTACCCTCACCCCATCACCCTCACTCCCAGCCCATGACCCTTGTGCCTTACTTGACTGATCTGTTTCTCTAGTTTTAATTCAGCTTCTCTGTCTGACCTATCTAGCCCATCATACCCACCCATTACCCTCACCCCATCACCTTCACCCCATCCCATCATCCTCACCCCCATCACCTACCCTATTACCCTCACCTAATCAACCTCACCCCATCACCCTTGTGCCCTATTTGACTGATCTGTTTCTCTAGTTTTTAATTCAGCATCTGTCTGACCTATCTAGCCCATCGTACCCCACCCATTACCCTCACCTCATCACCTACCCCATTACCCTTACCCCATCACTCCCACCCCATCACCCTCACCCCATCACCCTTGTGCGTCACTTGACTGATCTGTTTCTTTAGTTTCAATTCAGCTTCTCTGTCTGACCTATCTAGCCCATCATACCCCACCCCACCCATCATCCCATCACCCTCACCCCATCACCTACCCCATTACCCTCACACCATCACCCTCACTCCCATCCCATGACCCTTGTGCCTTACTTGACTGATCTGTTTCTCTAGTTTCAATTCAGCTTCTCTGTCTGACAGTCTGTGCTCTAGACTCTCCATTGTGCTTTCATTCTTCTGTAATTGGTTTTGCAAATCATTGACCTGTAAAAAGAGAGACATTTTTTTCTTAGTGAATAAAAAGATGGATTGCTTTGATAAGACTGTAAAACGATTCCGCTAAGGCCTTCAATTAATTTATCATTCTCCTTTCTCTTATTTATCTTTCAGATCTTTAATTAACCTTAACAAATTGTCAGAAATAGCATTAAACTGCACAAATTATTAAGCAAATTTTCTTCTTCACCTTTAATGTGTAGTCTTTCAGTTCTTTGTCAGTTACAAGTTCCTGTGATTTCTGTTGTACCAGCATTGCATATACCTTTTCTCTCCATCTGTTTGAAATGGAAAGAAATAAAAAATACAGAAATGCAGAGCAAAGGATACAACTTAATACAATAGACCGTTATGCCATCTTACAGTGGAAATGATGGTTTTCATGTCTCACCTTAAGAGTTCTTTGAAGAACACCTAGTCTTCAAGCCAGCTCATACTTACCTCTAGGAATGAATTCTTATTATCATACTCACCTCTAGGAATGAATTCTCATCTCATACTCACCTCTAGGAATAAATTCTCATCTCATACTCAACTCTAGGAATGAATTCTCATCTCATACTCACCTCTAGGGATGAATTCTCATCCCAAACTCACCTCTAGGAATGAATTCTCATCTCATACTCACATCTAGGAATGAATTCTCATCTCATACTCACCTCTAGGAATAAATTCTCATCTCATACTCAACTCTAGGAATGAATTCTCATCTCATACTCACCTCTAGGAATGAATTCTCATCTCATACTCACCTCTAGGGATGAATTCTCATCCCAAACTCACCTCTAGGAATGAACTTCCATCACATACTCACTTTTGAAGTATGAATTTTCCATACACTCAGTTCTTAAATACATATTATCTAATACTGATCTTCTTACTATGAAATTTCCACAAATCACACTCACTTTTTCACTCACTCACTTTGAAGTATGAATTTTCCATACACTCAGTTCTTAAAGACATATTATCTAATACTGATCTTCTTACTATGAAATTTCCACAAATCACACTCACTTTTTCATCTAATAATAACATTTAATATGAACTGTCAATCCTATCCATCTCATACTCACTTTCTTAGTATGAACTTTCACCTCGTACTCACTCTTGGAGTATGCATTTTCCACTTCAAACTGTATTCTTAAATACATATGATTATTATATACTAATCTTCACAGTATGAACTTTCCATATCATACTCTGTTTATATATATAGCAATTCATACTTACTTTGTCAGAATGGACATTCCTGTCTCATCTGGTGACTGAATCACTGTCTGACTCTAGAAACAAAAATGACAGGAAAAAATGAATATGGTTTTATAAATGTCCATTATAATTATTATTATTATTATTATTATGTTTATTATTATTATTATTATGTTTATTATTATTAAAAAAGGTTGTAATAATGGAAGGTAAGTATGCAACAGCTGCAAAGTTTTCCATAAGAATACCAACGTTGTTTTTCAGCAGAAAAGCTGAAACCATGACTTGTGATAATAAATATATTACCATCTAATAGGTAGTATTCTGTACTTCTACTACATTACATTATTACAATTACATCTGGAAATTACCTTAACAACCTCTGCTTCCTGTAGAGCCAGAATTTTCTGAGTTGAAGAAAGTCTAATCTTGACATATTGCTCCGTGGCTTTGAGAGATTCGACAACACCTTCCAGGTCCTACAAAAGAAAACAGACAGAAATACAGCTAAATATGACATTATCTACAGATGAAAAACAATATAAAGGAGCAATTCAAATTAGGTTAATAGGCAATAATGGGAACTGAAATACGAGAGCATGCAATAATGACAGCTGACATAGAATCTTTGATTAGCAAGAGAGATTTACCGTCTCAAACCATTATAACCACAAACAGCCTCTTTTCATGCCATATAAAATTCTACGGTCCATCACATTCTTAAGGATCTAAAATACATACAAGTAAGCAGCCTGAAGGGGACTTTTCCACAATCATAAGAATCCAGTAAACCTTCCATTAATTTAATAAATATCAGATCATAACCAACCTCTCTACAGGATGAATATTCACTTTACCTGAATTTTCTTTGTTAGCTGTTGCTTCTCTGAATCCCATTGAGAGACGGTTTTGATAGATGGTCGAGATTCTTGGATGTAAACTCGCATCTGAGCAAGATCTCTGTTGGCTGTCGTCAGCGCTTCTTTCTGTTCCCTTCAGAAAACATTCAGTAATATTAAGTAATTAATGCAGCTGGTAAAATTTCAAATTACAATATGACCATATTCCACTATTGCCTATTAACCTCTCCAAAGCTCTTTAGTTTTCATGACATATCTTTCATATTTCAAAAATATGGCATATATATACTTTCAAACTGATAATTAGTCTTCCAGTTGAATGACAATGTCAATCTGGGCCTAGCCATCTCCACCCCCCCCCCACTTGCTATGAAGGTATGGAAAAATTCTTTGAAAATATGTGGCACTCCCAGAGATAGGGAGCATGCACATGTTGTGATTCAAAGCATAATTGGGGCATAATGAGAATATTACTTAGGTATATATGTAACCAGCTTCTTTGAGGAGCTTGTAGGATTGAAGGCACAACTTTGAAAAGTTTGACATTTCCCTTTGAAAAGTTTTGCTTTCCTAGATAGCACTATTGTCACAGAATCTTTATGTATGAGATTGTCTCGTTAATGCTTTTACATCTTTGTTGCAGTACTTGACCTTACAACTGAAGACAGATCTAAGCATGTAAGTATTTATCCTCCTCCTTTTTTCCATGTTGGTCCACCATGTGTGCCAAAAGATCCTCACAAATATCACATCTACTCTCAAAAAGATACAATTTATATGTTATATCATAGTTATATAATGGATGCAACTCCATCTACAAAAGCTGTCTGCAAACTTTTAGGCCGCTGGGCCAGGAGTTTCCAGGAGGATTGAGCCAAGACTCACTAGAACCCCACCCCCTAAGAATCGGTATTCAGAATGAATGATAAATGGTTCGTTTTGGTTGTCGTCATTCTCCCGAAAACTGTCGAGGAATTTTCAGAAATCTTGAAAAGTCCTTTGACAAACCGAAAATCTTTTGTGTCCCACTTTTGGTATGCACCTCATTCAACTTAAGTCATTCAGCATAACAATGCAAATTTAGGTTAATTATTTAAAAAAAGAATGACAAGCAGAAAACTTTTTTTAAGGTAAGAAAATATTACAAACCTGATATCATTTGCATATTTGATGTCTAATTTGGTCTTTTCGTGATCTGAGTGTTTCAACTTCTCGTTCGTCTCCTCCAGGTCTGTTCGGAGCTTGTGTTTCTCTTCTTCTAGCTGGACTCTTAGCTCCCCGGTCTTTTGTTTAATGGAATCACACTCAGCCTGGTGAAGTTCTTTCATTTCCTTCATCTGGATATAAATAAGTGATATCAAAAAATATGTCATATGAAAACATTACTGTTGAATGATGGGATTATTTTTCATTGGAGAAAGAGTCTGATATAAACATTCACAACAATGTACATGTTTGCTATTCTTGTATAAAGCAGACCTCATCTAAAACAGTGGCATTTTCAACCACTCAACATTCCTCACATGGCATCTACAAAATACACAAAATAATTATTTGTTTTCATTTTTAAGGCTACTCACAGCTCTCTTGCATATATAATCCATATTGATATGTTTGTTTTCTGAACAGACTTTTGGTTCCCAGAGGATATTTTCCTACACCATATCACTCAAGAACGTTTTCTGGTCAAAAAATCATCTAAAACACTTGCTTGCCTCAAAAGTATATCACTTCTCACATGGTATCTACATCACACACAAATTTATGTACAGCTTTGCTTCATGTTAATAGATTTCAAAGGTTCTCACATAATCCATTTCACATATCTTCTAAAACAATTATTAGCAACAGCTTTGCTCTCTGTTAAAGTTATTTTCCTACCCCATGTCCCTCCCTGTCAAGGGTCTAAAGAAAAAGTGATACTATTTGTCAATAGCATAGCACTAATGTCCTGTTTTGTTTGGAACGAAAGGACCATGTCTGCTTGTAAATAAATCTGAAAAAGTTTATCAATATGAGGAGCAAAGGGGAAGACACTTCTTAGAGTGTTTACCTGTTGTTGATGTAACTGGTTCTGATGAGAAACTTTATCTTTCCGTCTTCTTAGATCTTCTCTGCTTCTTGTTTCTTCTTCTTCCAGCTTGCCTTTCAGCCTCTCAACCTCTCTCTGGTATTTGGCTTCCAATTTTTCAGCTGTAGTTTTCAGTTCCGTTATTTCGGCTGCCTGGCGACCGATCATTTCTGTCGTGTGCTTCAGATGAATCAGATTTGGGTCAGGGTGAGGTCCAGGTAGAGTGAAAGAGGCACCAGGATATGGACCGGGATGTGGACCATGGTGGACACCGGGATGATATAATTGGCCAGGATGGAGTTGAGGAGTAAATTGAGGTTGACGTTGATGGACATCTGATGGAGTGTTGATCTCTTTACATGAAGGAACAGTTTGACTCTGTGAATAGATAACAAGCATTCAATGGAATTCACTGTACTCAAATGTTATTGTCAACATACAGTAATTATATTATACATACTATGTAAAACCTACGTTTTGGTCATTCTTTGTTAATTTGCTACATTCTTTCAGACAACCAAATATGCCGCTTGGACAACCAACATGCAAGACTTGGTTGTCCGAGGGACAACCACCAAAAAAAAAGTACTTAAAAACTTTGCCCTGACATTTGTAATTGGCACTCAACAGTCTATGTTGAAGTTACTTGGTTAAGTTGAAAGTAATTCAAGGTTTATAGACTTTGTGTAGGCCTGACAAATAGGCAGGATCCAAGTCTTACTAATATTACGGTTCATTGTGTACAACACTGCTATGCATCATTGGATTTGTGTAGATACCTGTCTATCTTGCATAGCATTTTATGCAATACCACATATATGTTACTGGGACAAGTGGCTTGTGAATTATGTCATGCAATGCTATGAAGTAATGTCCTGACATAAAATACTGCAATCAGTTGATAACTTACAACATGGTCACATAATGACAACAATGTCGAACCAAAACTCTTGCATGCCTAGACTTACTGTAGGTACTTCTGCCATGAAAACAGTAATATGTCTACAATGAATATTATGTTGTTTTGAAATGTGAGAGGCTGTTTCTTTAGGTGAGAAATGCATGTTGTAACACAAACGGGAGAACTTAACAATATATATACCACTGTATGTATGTATGTATGTATATGTGATCTTCCCGCAAGCAGGAACTCGCGAAGCAGGCTCGCAAGCAGGAACTCGCAAGCAGGAACCATGTTATGGTCTTTACTTGTGTAGAGATTTTAATTGAATTAAAAGGTTTACCTGACAGTACTTACATGAACAAAAACACTTTGATCAGCTGAAGTTACCTCCGTCTCAGGAGCGCTACAAGAAGTGAAAGGAAACATTACTTGAAAGGAAGCAACCAGACTTCTTTGATTTCAACCCTCATGAAGGTATGTATTGTCCGAGCTTAAAAAATCAAATACAATCTTGGCAGATACTTTTGATGCAAATCAAAACGTTTTATTGATGATCATTGTATTATCAATATACATGATAAAAGATGGTTTCTGCAATTCATTTACAGTCTAAATATGTCCAGTAGCTCTTGCAAGATGCACTTAAAGGGCAGGTAGTGTTTTGTACATGCTACACATACTTCTTTTCACACAAGGATGTGAAATTATCAGTTAGCTCATTATCACTTGCAAAAGTCATTCTTCCCAAAGATTCCCAACTTTCCAAGTCCACATCTAATGCAGCACAAGTACAGTACATGTTCTAATGTGCCTTGAAATTGTTGTGAGAGTTGCAATTTGCCATGTAATGATTCATATTTTAGACAAACTACACAATATTATATCTATATATCTCCCAAACAAAGCATGATCTTCTTGATCTTCAGTGTTTGAGTAGTTCTTCATCTTGAATGTCTCTATCATACAACATGTTAAGATGATAGAGGCTTACTTCTCTTTTAACATGGTAAACTATCTGTTTTCTTACTTTTTCCTCATTAATAGATCATCTGAAGATCCTGATTCTCTGCCTCTTCTCTCTACAAAACCTTTGTTCGTCTTTTGAGCATTTTTCTGGCCTTCTGTGTTTGGTGTAGTCTCCTTTGAATGATGGAATGAATCTGGAGTAACAAGTGTCTTCACAGTTGTTTTAGCTGAAGAGGAATAGTTAAATATTATTTTAAAAGCCTGGATATTCCACTGGCAGAAAATGTAAAGAGTTATCTTTTAAAGAGAAAAATATTCCACACTTTTACTGTAGTTGAAAATTCCATCTCAGTATCTTGTACCTAACTTGAGATACTGTTAAAATGAAAGAAACCTACTTTGACTAGCCAAACCCTCCCTTACTCCAGGAAGTTGATCATAGTACATGATCATATATTGTGTAATTTCATACTGGACAAATGTTTTTCAACTCCTTCAAAAGATTTACTTTCCTATTAAATTCTTGCTGATTTATCCTACAAACATTATATATTTGGTATGTTTGCTCTGCTGTAAATTGTTTTCTGTACTTAGAATTTCATCAAAATGCAACTTTTTGTAGAAATATATTCCTCTGTGGATAAATGGTTTAAATATTATAAAGAAGAACGTACCCTGTCACATCCATTAACAAAATATCACCACAGTTGAAAAATTGATATCTTCATCATACAAAATTGACCTAAAGATACTGAAAATTTTCCCAAGTTTGTTATGGGTTGATCAAGTTTGATCTGGGTTGTCACAGTGAGATTAGAAGGGAAAGGATTTAGCTACAGATCTCATAATGTACAATGGTTAGCCTTCGGTTTACAAGACTTCAAAATAAAATAATATGGAATAAAGATATGCATAGATCTGCTCACAGAGGTGAAAATAAATGACCAGTCTTAGATCCCTGAGTCATTTTTCACTTACTATGTACAGTATTAGTGCCTTGAAAATCAATCATTTCTGGAGCTCTTTTATGCTCTCTTTTTTAGCAGATATTATCAGCAAAATTAAATCAGATATACCTTTTTGCTGTATGATTGATAAATTATACATACTGTTAGATGGAGAGTACATGATAGATAATGAGAAAATTTCAAACAGCCCCTGGTTTACACTGTGAAAGGAGCCTCTTTGGAAATGGTGAAAATGGACTTACCAATAGTTTTTGCCATAAAAAAATGGATGTTTTCACAATTGGAAAAGGTGGTTTTCCACACTTTTTTGTAACATTTGCCCAGTTCTTTATTTCAAAAGGTTATTATGCTATATTCATAGTTTGAAAATATCACTGATTCAAAATCACAATATTTAGGCAATTATACAGTTCAATATTACTTGGGGTAAAGTGCTACATGTTTTCACACACCATTCACTACGATATGAGCAACTGCAAGATGTTGACCAGAGATTACCCACATGGAGTTGAGATTAGTTAGCAATAAAAGGAGGGGTATGCATAATGCACTATAGGCCTATAGGCTATAGCATTTGTTGATTTAACAACTGCTGAAATAAGGAATGAAGTGTAAAATTTCGGCTGCATATTATTGACATCATGAATTCAATATCATGAATTATGAAGGTTAATCTCAGAAAGTTCTCATCTCGTCACTGTTAGTGCATGTGGTTAATGACTTTAGTAACACGCAAAACTAATTAAAGTTGCAATATTATGGATTGTGACTGCGAGTGAGCTACAGTATACTGTACTGTCTGTCTGTATATGTTTACATTTGGCCTAGCGTTTCACAGTGTACTGTGGTTAGCGAGATCCCTAACTAAGGTTAACGTTAGGCTATCTGCCAAGAAAGTAATGCCCGTAAGTAAGTTCGTGAAAAGCCTACCGCAAACGCAAACCTATAAGGACTATTTTATATTACTCTAAAGAATTGAACGTTAAATAAATACTTGATACTACTATAAATACTTGAAACGTTGTCACTACATACTTTCAATTGGTTTCGAGAAATCTGCAGGGGCTTTCAAACTTGCCGCCATTTTGTATTATTTAGTTGACCATATTTCAGGTTTGGTGAAAAGCTAGGTAATCTGCCAAAGATATGCATGTGAATATCATGGGACGCCAATGTTGAGTGATACTCATAGAAATTGAACTACTTCATATCATAGAAATTGAACTACTTCATTTTTTTATGGGCCTACTATATATCTTTTTGGATTAGTTCAGGAAGGGGCGGGTGATCGAGGACAAAGGTCTGCTATAATGGTGGGCAGACAGTGGCATGCGCAAAAGGGTAAGGGACGGGGGGGGGGGGGGAGTGCACCTTGAATCGTCAGTCAGGGCATATCGTTTGGTTCAGTCGGGATAGAATTGGACCACTACTACTAGTGCCCCCCTTTTTGCAACCTCACACAAAGTATTGGGGGGGGGGTACGACCCCCAAATACTACATAGGAGACATCTCCAATGACCACAGGACATACTTCCTCCATTGTAAGATCCTTCATCGCCTCTGGCTCTCCACTAAACCAGTTATTATCAGTTGGGGAAAGTTTGAATTTATTAATATCTATTAGGACAAACTTCCTTTAAGAGCTACTCATAAAGACCAAAATTAATTTCTAAATATGCCTCATAATGCACCATTTGACTTCTTATGGCTTTCCCATACAAACTCAGCCTTCTGGGAAATTTTGGAGTTCATTATCATTTATTAGTACAATCTAGAGCGAATTGTGGGAACCTAAATAACATCTAAATATGCCACAGAATGCATGACTTGACGTTTAAAATTTGAACGTTTAGGGGGTGAAGTGAGTGGGGTAGGGGTGGGGTGAGTGGGGATAGGGTCGGGTGGGTTGGTATTCCCCCTACACAGGAGTTGGCTTTAATCCTACTGCAATGGTACATGAAAACAATGGTAAATAAGTAAGTGTAAATTTTTCTTTTGTTTGGGAGTATTCTACTTTGTGAAATCTTTTTTATGCTTTATAGAGGACTTCCTTTCACACCTAAATTATACACATTGTTATATGTTATGTTTATTGTATTTCTACCGGTCAGTGATGATAAAGCAAATAAACTTGAAGTGAATTGAATTGAAAATACGTTTCATCAAAGGTAACCAAAGAGTAGTGGCTTTGAGCTGCGATAGTAAGTAATCGATATACTTTTATAAGACTAAATATGACGTAATAATCACTACAAGTTGACTCTTTAAAAAGCATCATAAAATATCCTAATTTGTGAAAGAAAAACGATTTTTATCAGTTACTTTCCTTTCGATATTTTGCAAAAAAAAAAATTGTTGTCCATTTATCCTTGCACATTTTTATTAAACTTGTCACCATGTTACTGTGTAATATTATTAATGCCCAAAAATTAGTACTTTCTATGATCTGCTTCTGTAGTATACATATAATTAAAACTTTTTGCAAGGTATTTCATAATTAATAACATCACATTTCTGTAAATATTCTTTAATATAAATATCAAATTAATATTTGATTCCACAGACAAATTATTTCTTTTTCGGATAATGGAATAGATTGGTAATCTTTCGGTTATCAAATTATTTACCTGCTGTACGTAGAACAAAATTTGCGATCACAATTATGTTCAAGACACTCGAAATGAAACATCACGGAAGTGACGACACCTTTTGGTTGTCTGACCTTTGCTGGTTGGCGTTACTTTATTAATGAGTAAATGGTAAAGATATGTCGCCAGCTCAATTGAATATGTAATGCTAAAATTAAATGACGAGGCATTAAATGATGAGGTGATGTTACACACATTGTCAAGTACATACAACATTAAACAAAGAAAAAACAATGAAAGTTTGACATGCGCTATTTCAGCAAGAATTTCCCTTTTCACTTTGCAATGAAATAAAAATGCAAAGGCGTGAATTATAAGTTGTCGAATAATACAATTATAATAAATCATGTACAACCCAATACAAGTTTTTTCTGGTTACGTTCTCTCGTTGATATTCGCTTGACTTTAAGGAAATGTAAAATCGGAAAAAAAAGTTAATTAAATGCTCATCTTCAACCATTAGTAATTACATAAAGTGAGTATTGCAAGGTACGGTCTATACATGCAGTTTGTTCAGGGTTGTATATGAGTTTTCATCGGGGGTTATGAGGGGTTTTATCAGAAATTCAAGGACAGATTCTGCAGGAATATTGATTTTGCTTATTACCAGTGCTAAATATAAATTATGATATACAACAATCTTAATTTAATATATCTGAACAGTTTTTATGACGAAACCAGCCCTAGAATTGTTGAATTGTTAACTTACATGTTTGTATAGCCTATGAATAACACTATTTATAAATACTCTAATTGCTATAGGCTTCACCGAAAAGCCGTAAAGTAAATTAGATATTCTTAAAATGCCGCAACATGCTCGTTTAATTTAATTTAATTTTAAATGTATTAATATTTAGCAAAAACACGAAACAAAATATATTGCCAGTTAAAATGGACGACGAGGGTTATTAATTTTACTGTTAAGCAATAAAAATAATTATATCTAATTGTTTGTATAGCTTTTTTTTTAATATCCCTTAAAATGCGAAACAATATAGGAGAAACGTTGAGTTCAATCAATTTAAATTGAAATGAAAAGCAACACAATTTTTTTAGAGTAATTGCTTAGGTGGCTAGGGATAGGTGAGTGGATTGTGGGTGCAGTATAGTGGCGGATCTCATAATATGCATGGTATCCACCGCTAGCATTGTATTAGTCTTGGCCAAGTCGTTTGTAATACTCTTTTTCTCACGTGCAAACTGTACATCGGCCTCAGAGTCCGTTTCTTCCTACCACGAATGTGCTTGCCCACTGTAGTTTACATGCCCGAGGATCTTTCCGATACAATCTAAAGCGTTTGCCGCGGGCGATCCCTGGGCAGTACAGCAAATAGATACGGGGAAATAGCCTTGTGAAAAGAAAGGTAAACTAGGTTGTTCATACTAGGTTATGAACAAGACAAGCGTTGTATGAATGATAAATTCAACATGTCGTATCCACGCGCGATCGAACCCTCCACATCCGACATAGTGAAACATTTGCAGGTAGCGTGGTTATGCGGGCGTTCGTTTCAGCATTTCCACTCACCGAATTGATTTATTTTTGACGGAAACGCTCCGATTTCGCCAAACATTCTAAAATCGAGAATGACAACGTTGTTTACAATTCTCCTTCTGCACACCAACTATCAAGTCTGTTTATTTCTTTTTATTTCTGGTTCTATAGTTGACTCTGGCCATCCACCCGAAGAAATAATATCCAAAGCCCGCCCCTAGCAACACGCTCATAGTTAGCCAGCCATTATAAGTCATTACTATCAACATCAGGGCGTACGCAACCGCTAACTGTAGAACGTGTAACATAGTCTGTAGGGCGTGTCCTGGATGGAGTAACGGAAGGCTGAAAGAGACAAATATATCTAATTAGTTCACACATCTGTTTGAGTTCCAATACTGACTTTACACTATACGAAATGTCATTCAGTTTGTTAACAGATAAACTGAAGTGTCCCAAAGCAGTAATTTTCTGTATATGTCAAAATGCAAAATGGCATTAAGAATGCAGTAAGGTGATAAGTTGAATATTTTAGGAATATGATGAGGAAGATGGCGGCCATTGGTGGGATATCGTTTATACTAGTTAAAAAAGAAAGAAAGGTACACTACTGTTGATATTTGGTTTAGATAGTAAGTATATTTTGTGACGACCTTTGACAAAACAGTTTTTGCGGCTGTATTTCCTAGAAACTTAATGACTTACCGTCACTTACGATTTTCAAACTACTGTGATAAATTAATCGTTGCAGACGTTTTCACAAAGTAAAGCTACCCCTCACTGCATAGCTGACACTCTTATGCATGCATGCTCAAATTTTCCGTACCATGAACATGAACATCCAAGAGCCCAAAATTGGTATCGATATAACGACAAACTTTGATCATGAACACCGCATGGAGGGATGCTGAAAGTGTCTCAACTTTTCTCTAGTCTTATAAGACACTGCGGCCATTGTATCATTATAACTATATCACCTTCTGAGTCACTATAAATCAGTTGTAAAGCGCTGTGATCTATTGTAGAGCGCTCTATCAAATACATAGTAGTAATAATAATTGTAATAAATGTATCACAACTTCTTGAATCCCGTCCACAGAATCATACCTGTCATCGTCTTCCTCTAAGATGGGAGATGTCTCTGTACGTTCTGCAGCCGTCTCTTCTTCTTGTAAGTCAGCAATCAGTGACGCCTCCAACTTCGAACGAAGTACTTTTAGCCATTCAAATAGGAATGCTATGAGGAACACGACTATACACGAACCTATAAGTCCTAAAAAACAATGATAAGAGTACAGAAAGAAACAGTATGTGACAACGAGCCACTGTGATTATTATAGGGAGTGACATCACACCATTGTGACAACATATTTGAAAGCGAACTCATCCCTCAGTAACTATTTGAAAATGATATGACTACACTGTGGCTATACAAGTGATTTCGCGCCGCTGTGACTTTTGGAATGTGATAACATATCTCTGTGATTATTTGAAAGTGTTATCGCGCAGCCGTGACTATTTGAAGGTGATATCACTACACTGTGACTACAAGTGACTGTGCCACTGACAAGTCACCGTGACTTTTGGAATGTGATATAATATCTCTGTGACTATTTGAAAGTGATATCGCATGGCTGTGATTAAGTACAAGTGAGTACCTGTAATCATATGACTGCACTGTGGTTATACAAGTGATATTGCGCCGCTATATGACTTTGGAATGTGATATCATATCTCTGTGACTATTTGAAAGTGTTATCGCGCAGCCGTGACTATTTGAAGGTGATATCACTACACTGTGACTACAAGTGACTGTGCGAATCACAAACCACTGTGACTTTGGAAAGTGATATAATATCTCTGTGACTATTTGAAAGTGATATCGCATGGCTGTGATTAAGTGCAAGTGAGTACCTGCAATCTTTAAAGGATAAAGGTACGCAGAATTTATAAGTCAAGTTGATGCGTCATATAGTCCAAGTAAAAAAGAAACATTTGGAGTGCTATGTAGTAATGTTTCTATAGCCTTTCCGGTTTGAAGATATTCAGCTTTAAATATATATTTTATGTCTGGAATGCTCATTTAAGGCTAAACTGACAATGACGTCAACTCCTCAGAAACAGGCATAACTGTTATTGTTTTTCACAATTGTTCTGTCAAGTTTGATAATTGAACCAAAACATGTGCTTTTTAACTAATTAGAACAACAGAGCACCAATGGATAACATTCATAACATTCATTTGTCTTGGACAAATTTTTAATGAATTGTAAACATGTAACATAATTAATGATCAAAAGTCGGAAACTTTTAGACCATGTTTACTAACAATAACATATAGCCTAAATTAGAGGTATGAACAAAATGGGATGGCGCTAGACCAATACACTACAACAATGACATTTTACCGAGTCTGTCGAATGATTTCCATAGGTTATTGTACTTAATGCATGTTAATATATTGTTGGATATTGTGTATGCCTATCTACCATCATCTTTTATACTATATCTCCCTTTTCTTGTTAAAATAATAAACATGTGTAATTACGCAACTTATGAGGGCAGAAAGTAATTAATTTAAACCTACCAGCGATTGTTTCAACCTTCCAAGCTTTTATTAATATCGTCGTTTCGACGTCAAATGTGAAGTACATCATGTCCTGTATAATGAGACATAAACATAGACGTATTATGAATGGTTTCTTGAACACGTCCCTGCATGGAAAAATTTACGAACTTTTCAAAACAGAGTTATTTAGGCCTATGAGCGGTGGATCGAGGGTTTTTATAAAGAAGGGGTGTTGCCATGGGGTCGTTGAAGGCGACTCCAATGTAGGGGTGTTTCGCGGGTCCTTTACCCTAGAAGAAAGAAAAATTAAAGTTTATACGTGAAAGTGATCCATTATGAAGCATGTTGGACATACACACATTAAAACAAAAGTATAGTGTCTTAGAAAGGTAATAAATAATTATGAAATCAGTTTTTATACTTGCTCAAGTTATCAACCTTGTCTATGGGTAACAATGTATAGGCCTACACTAAGGCCTACAGTACCTTCACGGAGAACATTTCTAATCTTAGCTACTATAGTTCATCACCCGTATACAAGCAGGATTTAACATATACATATACGTTAATAATATAGTTAGTGTCTTTTTTCGTTAAGTTTAAATCCCTCCCAAACTAATACCGTTCTACGAATTGCAAGTAAAAAGTCCTAGTAATGATTCCTTTGTTCTCTCCTGTTTTCTTTCTAGAGCTTATTTTGGGAGTAACACTGCTGACCTTTTAGACTTCACTTATACTAGGCCTATAGTTAGTTACGGAATTATTCCAAGTAAGTGACAAAATTGGAACAAATTCCGAAGAGATTTGATCAAGATGGAGATAGCACGCAATGATATACGGTATCGGACCATGCAGGTTCATTCACTGAACATGCAATTTGCATAGCCATCTTATCACAATTTATGTATCACTGGTGTAAATAAAGTCTTTGAGAAATTGGGGGGGGGGGGCGGGGAGTATAAGAAAACTGTAAATATGTTGTTATGATGTTGTTGTGTTTACTTGCATGGCCGCAAACAGGATGTACACAAAAATAGATAAGGGATTAACAGGAAAGACAATAATAAAGGTGACTACTAATTGCCGCTTTTTCTCGCAGATTCCAAGCCAAAAGATAACCCAATTGTTATTATATTACATTGTACTAAAGTTGACATTGTTTGGATAATCTCAAATAAGGCTAAGAAATTATCTCTGACGTAGGACTTTGGTATACATGGTCTTTTAACATTCTTCCACTGTATAGGTATCTCAAATGGTTGCATAGTTACCAGCAAATGCAAGCTTAAAGTGGTTTTTATCATATACCTATACTAACGCTAAGGACGTTTCTCTCAGTCGCGTGTCCCGTCAGGACCACCGTACATACAGCTATATTGATCCACAAGTAATGTGTGTGTAGTTGTGCTGAGTGTCTGACAGTTTACATTCACACATGCATATTCCTAATTTACATATACACAGACCGACACTTTGCATACATAGTGTCCACATCTATGATTTTCGATTGCCAGGCTTCCAAGTTTACTAACGAAGAAAAACATAAACTTCAACAGAACTAACCAATTATTTATAAACGTAGTCGTATGTTCCTATTTACATATTGAGATTTGCCTGTAGTTCAAATATTTGATCGAAGCTATTACGGCTAGGTCTTTCAAATAAAAGATTACAAAGTTATATTCAAATATAGAAAACTGCATGAGGTAACTCGACATAGGGTTTTATTATATATCAATATGCCCATGCATATATACTCATCCTGCGTCCATGAATTTGTAGCCCCCCCCCCCCCTCCTAATTGAATTATAAAATATCAGCTTCGAATTTGTGAGACACAAAAGTATTGCTGTATTGTTTCAAACGGTTACCATTTGCTGTTTGGGAGCAGCCAACTGGTTACACACACATCAGTCCTATCGCCGCATTGAGAGGTATCTAATCATGTGTATGAATATTGCTTGCACTGGCAGCTATATAGCATATAGAATACCACACAATAAAGATACAGCATTTGAGCAACGACTGTTTTGCCAATAGTTTAAAACAATAGCGTACTTACCTCCATCGTTTTATGTCATAGTTTTCTTCTTAGCCCCGACGCATCTCTTAATGTCATGTCTTCCAAGCTCCCATGAATCTGTAAGTTTTGAAGTGGTTTAGGTTATAAATCATATACACATTCAGTTGGCGTGATTTTCAAGTGCTATAGAACACAGATACTGCTATAGACTATACCAGTACATTTAAACTGCATGCATTGATGAATAGCAGCTTCATTCACTTCGTATATATTATAGCCTACTGACATATAACAGTTGCAGCTAGTATAGTGTTTGATGAAACTCTCTGAATAGCAATACGATCGAATCGTTATATTATTACGGCATGTCTGTATATAGGTCTATCGTTCGTTTTGGCCTGTCAAGTT
The DNA here is from genome assembly GCA_020650975.1 of Apostichopus californicus. Lineage (NCBI taxonomy): Eukaryota > Metazoa > Echinodermata > Holothuroidea > Aspidochirotida > Stichopodidae > Apostichopus > Apostichopus californicus. The sequence continues at coordinate 41,106 of JAIPMN010006261.1, forward strand.
AAAACATCAGTAAAAAGATGTAGTTATATAATAATCAGTAAATTTTCCTACACATAGAAAGTAAACAAACAACCAACGCATTCTTCATATTCTATTTTCTCTGAAACAGAAACTGTTGGTTCCAAAATGGGCCGTTCTTGGTGGCCAGAAGCGTACCTTAACGTTACTTAAACAAATGTA
>JAIPMN010006262.1:0-11614 GCA_020650975.1 Apostichopus californicus
TCTGGCATGGAAGCAATATGAGTAACAAGTTGTACATAGCTCAACTCATCAACATGGAGATTCACTGTGATCAACAGTAATATGTTGTAGATAGTTCAACTCATCAACAGGGGAGATTCAATGTGATCAACAGTAATATGTTGTAGATAGCTCAACTCATCAACAGGGGAGATTCAATGTGATCAACAGTAATATGTTGTAGATAGTTCAACTCATCAACAGGGGAGATTCACTGTGATCAACAGTAATATGTTATAGATAGTTCAACTCATCAACAGGGAGATTCACTGTGATCAACAGTAATATGTTGTAGATAGTTCAACTCATCAACAGGGAGATTCACTGTGATCAACAGTAATATGTTGTAGATAGTTCAACTCATCAACAGGGAGATTCAATGTGATCAACAGTAATATGTTGTAGATAGCTCAACTCATCAACAGGGAGATTCAATGTGATCAACAGTAATATGTTGTAGATAGTTCAACTCATCAAGAGGGAGATTCAATGTGATCAACAGTAATGTGTTGTAGATAGTTAAACTCATCAACAGGGAGATTTAATGTGATTAAAGTAATATGTTGTTAATAGTTAAAGTTATTGGCTGCCTTTCATAACCATATTCCACCATTAACCATATTTATATTCTGTGAATATCTTCTGTTTCATCCAACAGTCATTACCATTTACAACCATGATTTGAATCCTCATTTGAGAAGGAGGCATGGGCTACGTACCATTTACCATGAAAGTCAGGTAGGTCTTGATTAAAAGTTGATGTTTGTTTCACAAGTACTGTAATAGCTGGGTCCTTTTTTATTTTAAACATCTGCAGTGACATATTAATCCAATCAACTGTGAAAATAATTTCCTTTCCCCAGGTATTTGATGACAACAGAAGTAAAAAAACTAAATTACAAATAAAGCCAGCTGCTATAAGGTGAGAATAATGTAACTGTTGTTTTCCCTCTCAATTTCTCTACTCTCACATTTCTATTAATTTTTCTATATTTCATTTCTAACTGATCTCTAACATGTCAATGTATACAACATAGATCTATTAGCCTATACTTCTGTACAAGTTTCATGCATGTAACTATATTCTCTCCCCACATAAAGTATGTTACTGATTTAAAGGCAACCAAAGAGACGTTTCCTCAGCTTGCAAGTGCAAAGACATTCTTGGCAGCTTGAAGGTAATTCAAACATTTGCTTGTGAGTACAGAATTCACCCACTGTAACATTATTATGTAGAAAAAATGTCTTATTTGCTTTACTCTGATAGCAATCTTTACTACAAATTTTTATGACAACTTTTTTTATAGCAAACTCAGCTCAGAACAAAATGGCAGGACAAATGGTTCACTTGGGAATGGAACTCTTACATCATCGCTTATATTACAGCTTGACATCATAAAACAAAAGAAAATTAAAAGGCAAATTAGAAATATAGACGTAAATCCCCTCTCTGTTGGACCCCAAGGAACCAAAGAGAAAATATTCATAATTTAATCATTACCGCAATCAGTTAACGATATTCCCTCGATGACGCTGTGTAGTGATATTTAGCAAAATTAAAGACGTAAAATATCTCTTATTTAAATGAATAGGTTTGGCAAGTTTTGTTACCAAGCTCACAGTATATTATGGTAGAATATGATGATATTCATGAACAGCAACCTACAACAAACAGATTTGATAAAGAGAGTGGTACTTAAAGGAGCAGGGTTGACAAGTATGTGGTGTGTACAGAGATACGCATAACAATGGACAATAACACATCTGTTGGTCGATAAAATTTTATACCCAATAATCAAACAGTCCCAATACCTGACAATTTCCCTTTGGCCTGTTTGCAAGGATATCTACATCTTGAAGTTTTCTGACACTTACTGAATCTGAATGTTTCAGGCCTCAGTTTCCTATTACAAATGAACACAAAAGCAACAGGATCTAAACTTGATCAATGTACGAGGCAAAGCACACGAAAAAAGGCAATAAATTTAGTGCAAAGAATTTCAAGTTGCAACTGATTTACTCTCCATCTTTAACAATTCAAATCCGTACCGCCAAATAACAATTCCAAACATTAATGAGTCAGTCTCTTGTCATGTTGGACTATTCTTGCCGAGTTTCAAGGGATGTCTAATTATTTAGTTTTATTTGCACACTGCTACATAACTTTACTGGGAGTTCAAATTAAGTCATTCTGATCCAGTTTGAAACACTCACTCTTTCTAATCGCCTCATCTGGTCGGGTGACATTACATTCAAGAGCAGCAAACTTTATCTATGTTAGGGTCAAAACATCTTGAGTTGAAATATTTCCATCTCTTATTATCCAAGAGGACAGACTTAGTGTCTCAATATTTGAGGCCCTCTTGCTAATTAAGTGATGCAGACCATTCAAAACTGTAATCATAGAAGACTGAGATCATTCTGACGATATCTGCCCTTAATATAAAAAAGAAGAAAAAAAAAAACCCTCTCACTGATCAGCCAGCAATGACCATGGACTCTAGGATTGTACAAAGATGAATACATACATATGCAACAGTTTTTGGAAGGTTTTAAAAAGTGGGCAACTGAAAAGAAAACACATTACTATGGTCTATTATTATGAATTAATGTTAGAATGATTGTCTTTCTGAAAAATTGAATGTAATGCAAGTATGAATGCATAAATGAATGCATAAAGGAAGCCATAACCATCTTTCCATTTGAATATTGATTGAAGAAATGGATAATGACTGTCTGAATGAATGGTCTGACTGACTGACTGCATGGAAGAATGACTGAATGTATGATTGAAAGTATGACTGAATGTATGAATGAATGTATGAATGAACGTATGAATGAATGTATAAATGAATGTATGTATGAATGTACGTATGAATGAATGTATGAATGAATGATCTGACTGACTGACTGCATGGAAGAATGAATAGATGTATGAATGTATGAATGAATGTATAAATGAATGTATGAATGAATGCTCGAATGAATGAATGGTCTAAATGACTGACTACATGGAAGAATGACTGAATGTATGACTGAGTGTATGAATGAATGTATGAAAGAATGAACGTATAAATGAATGGATGTATGAATGAATGTATGAATGAATATATGAATGAATATATGAATGGTCTGACTGACTAACTCCATGAAAGAATGAATAAATGAATGTATGAATTAATATGGTCTGACTGACTGCATGAAAGAATGAATGTATGAAGGTATGAATGGTCTGACTGATTCCATGAAAGAATGACTGACTGAATGACTGAATGAATAAATGAGGATCTGAATGGAGGGTCTGAATGAATGACTGACTCCATGAAAGAATGAATCATTCAAACAACCATCCTTTACATTATCGACCAATACACATTCTACTAATTATTACCATTATTCCATGAATAAATTATCAAACTCTCCCATCAACGGGACTGCAATAATGCACCGTTCTGGGGCTAGGGCAAACCCAGCTCAGGTGCAAATCATCTCCACAAATTTGACCTACATTTTACTCTCCCATTCCTTCAGTTAAGTTTTAGTTGATTCAAAGCACAAAACGTTGCAAACACATCATTACAGGGTTTGGGTAACCAGAGGTGATGTCTTGTGTTCTCTAATCAAATTTTTGGGATCACCACCTACAACTTCAACATCTGTTTGCTAATGAGGTCATGACTACATCAAACACGATAACTAGAAGACATGTTAGCACGCTTTACACAACGAGGAGGAGCAGCTACAAAAACATGCGTGAAGTTATTTACCAAAATCAAAACGAATTACGCATACCCTATTCACACACCCCACTCCAGAGGCTTCAAAACCTAGAACTAGCACAATCAAATCTCTCCCCCGCCCCCCAGTAACTTCATCATTGCATCGCCGAACCCTCCGGCAAAAATCAACTCTGATTTAGGCCCCTGGTGGTCGTATTTTAAAAATCAAGTCTTGCTTCGCATCTGCGAGCCGTAGGCGGTCAGTCAAAGAACGGCATATCACTTCGGTCCGCAATGCCAGTATGCGGAGCCTTACAAAAGGCAAAAAATAAACAATTATTTAAATCACATTGCCTGTGATTGGGAATGACATGAACCTTGGGTCGTGTGATGAAGTAAATCAGTTCGAAAGGTGCGACACGACAGGGGTTTCAATCACCGCTTATACCGTTCTGCTTACGGGCCCCGCAGAGCCCACGTGACCTCCATTTTGTTCGTTAATGTTCCCTTCAAATTCTGTTAATGATCATGGCAACTGTAACAAAATCTGTCGATGTCAAAACATACAACTCTAATAAGTCTAAGGTTTTTTTTCATGTTCGTTGTGGGGTTCGCTAATTACATCAAATTCAGGTGCACATGCAGTGTGAAGGCCTGAGATGTAGGGTTATGAGAGAGAGAGAGCTTAACAAAAATAGGTGAAAAGACCTTATTTTCAAGGTTGCATACCAAAGTGCCAGTGAAATTGATTTTGTCATGCCATCCCTCAAAGAGAAGAGAACCTTTCACCTACTTCTTAAAACAAACTGTCACAAACAATTAGCTTGATGAAGAGATAACGAACCTCCCAGTTTCTATCGGTCTCAGGCGATAATATTCAAACTGGCTATTAATGTTAACGACCAATCAAAGGTCAATGTTGGAAATACTCTTCCCTGACCTTTATAAAGTGACAGGTGAAGCAGACACACCCCAAAAAACTGTCCTGTTTAGCTAGTAATGGATAGCCCAGGTGGTACTACTTTAACAGCTTAAATATTTTGAAGCAATTCTCCCCCTTTCCCTTCATGGAGTTGGGGAGGGGGTGGGGGAGGAGGCGGGAGTGGGAAGGAATTCAAAAGTTAATATTAAGCCCTTACCATTGATGCATCTTTATTAATGATATGCAAGTTATTACCATATATTAGATGACCTGTAAATACTGCTGACATAGCATTCTAAGTCCTCCGGACAAATAAAAATCCAAAACAGAACAACAATGTTCCTACACTTCTCAAGAGAAGTTCACATTTAATCCGTGCCAAACTGAATCTACACCCCCATACAGAAAGCACCACTATCAAACGTGCCACAAATAAGAACATTTGTGAATCACAGACTGAAAAACTAAAAAACAACCAATTTCGACCCAAAAAACCCCAAACCTCCCCTGACCTCACTTTCACTACAAAAGTAAACACCACAACCATAGAATCTTCTTCTGAGTTTGGATTTACAAAGTTGAGCATACACATTTGATGTTCTCAAAACAGATTGATGGTAATATGCGTGGTATGAATTAGTAAAATAAACTGACAGGTCTATGTAATCAGATTTCTACAGATCTTGGAGGGCGATTTCACACCACTCCAGTCTGACTCCAGTCTGCTCCTAACCTCCCATTACCCCAATCACAATCAGATATCCAAGTCCCCCTTCCCTATACCCAAGGGAATATTTAATGGGTGGGGTGAGACTGGTGGAGGTGGAGGGGAATTGCTCATCACTCGAAAGTTCACAACGAGTGACAATCTCAAAGATGGCGCTACATTTAACCTTTAAACACACCAAGAGAAATCACTTAAAATCATACATACATCAAAAAACGCTTACACAAATCTGGATTTAGTAGCTTACCTTAGTAATTCGAAATGAATAGATCAAAATATAACAATGAGCCCCTATTCATACAATAAAAAAATTAAGTAAATTTAATCAGAGGAAATGCTAATAGAGGAAACACCTTCGGTACAGATTTTCTTAACTCTGGGGCACTATAGCCTCAATATGTCAAGATAAAGCATGAAAGCACTTTAAGTCAACCCGTCAAAGGGTTCAGGGATAACAAACATATAACTTACACATGGCTTAAATGTACATAATTACTGGAGGCTCTCCCTCAAAGGAACGTGCCATAAATCAATTACAGGTGTGTCATGCAAAACAAAGTGGTAATTCATATCAGGAAAAAAAAATATTCAGAATATTTTTTGCAGAACATATCTTGAGGCTACTTTAGAGAAAATGGTGCTAAAGATTTTGGTCTAGCATCGAGGGAGGAGAAGATACTTCAAAGTGGGTCAGCCCTCTCTTGAAGAGAAAAAGCAAAGAAACAAACTGAGAGAGATGAAGAAGGGCACAAGTGAATGATCCTCAGCTGATCACAAGTTCAACAACTTCAAAAACTAATTCTGGATTTCTTACATCAACTGTTCACAGCTGAAAATGGAAACGAGAGAGAAGGAATATGTTTTTTCTTCTTTCATAAATTAATACAGCCACAGACTTTCCATGAGTGAATAATAGAGAGCTACCTGACAGGATTCATGAAAGAATTGATCCCAGTACGCACCCACCCTTCCCATTTCCATCCATTACTATGACAACAATTCAGTCCCCCTCTCCAAATTTTGACAGATAATTTTGCAGATGGAACATGATTGTTATATATTCATACATACACCTGAAGGATTTTGTACTGTAAGCTACATATGTTTGTTGTTGGTACTGTTTAATGATCCCCATATGATGACACTGGCAACAATTCCAAATTTGATGTTTAATAGTACGTCCTTCCTAATGCCATGATATTAGGTATCTATCACCATTGAATAAACTTTATTGATTTCAAAGCTCCTGTTGGAGTTTAGCCTTTGTTGTTCCGGGGACTACTGATGGCGAAATTCATGGACAGCCATTTACTTGGTCAATGAAACAAGAGGACATTTTTCAATGTACGTGTTAACTTGATGCAATTAATCAATGAGTGACAAACTGTACAGCCAGCAGGAACCTTGATGGTTCAATGTACTATCCTCACTTCCCTTTCACAAATGATGAATCAATTGTAAAATGAAATTATTATAGAAAACAGGCTGAAAAAAAAACACTCAGGTGAACCCAGAACTATTCGAATGCATGTTGGCTGTTTTCTGGCTTTAAAAAAAAAGAAAGAAATATTTTCTTCGGATGGCATATCAACTACAAGTGCCATTGAGAATGTTTGGGCCCACTCACCAAACAATACACTCCCTTGCTTGCCCCTTGGTGGTAAATGAACCTTGGTAAAGTAACATTCTTGTGGTTACTACATCAATTGTGAGAGTCAATTTATAAACTCAGTAAAGGTTTCTTACATACTTCATGTACCTGACTATAGTCTCATTTATCATTCAGTACCAACATACAATTAGAAGCAAAAACATTCTGTTTAACATCTCACGAGGTAAGCATTCTGACAATGAGTGAAATTCTTACTACAACACCTGACTCAAGAGCACATACAGACAGACAGATAGACAGACAGACAGACAGACAGACAGACAGACAGTGCTGTCTGGTCAGTTTGACCACTGCATAATATGATGAGTGGTCAGGGACTAAAGCTTCCAGCACCAGATTGACCAGTTCAATTACCAGGGACTTCCAGTGTCTAAATACATTCAATATTGAAATATAAACATGAAACAAATACTGTAAATGTTCCTATCATAATACATTTATTTCTCGACCATAACTTGATTGTGCTCTATGCTTACAAATTAGCATCATAACATAACAGCAATAATCGTGGCAAACTCTTAAAGTAACTGCTGCATACTTAAACTGCTGCATACTGAAAGTAACTGCTAAAGTAACATTCTGCATCATAACATTAGCAAGTTCTTTCTCACTTCCTTTCAATGTATCAACATTTCACCCAATACTAGCTGTATAGACATGCCTATCGACTTCATTATTAAAATACCAAATTAAAGTTTTGCAAAACTTTTGTGAAATTATAGTTACTTTCTGTGAATTAAAAGAATGATAGGAAATGCCAACGGTCATGACATGAAGAAAGCAAACTAGAATGAAATATTTGACGATGCCCTAGGGATCGAGCCCCAACCATCATACTTTTAAATAAAGCTCTGCACAAGGGGCCTAAAATTATCCCAAATTCATTAAAACCCCTCAGAATCTGAGTTTTGTCAAGCATGAAATGTTTGCAGGGGTTTTGCAAATTTATGGAAACTTTTTAGAAAGCACCCACCCTACTTTTTACAAAAGTCAACGATTTGGACAATTTGTTCTTTGCAAGGAGAAAGTTGTAAAGGAGTCAATAAAATGCAAGCAGGAGATTTTTTCAAGTTATAAACATGGTGTCAACTATGGGGAAAACTTCATATCGCAAGAAACATGAATTTTGTTGAACACTTTTTTTCAGATACACTGCAAAAGTATGCATGATAGGCACAGGGGGATTTTTTTAAATCTATGGTAACACTGGGATCATCGACAATGGTGATTATCATAAATGGCTGCTTAGATGGACCGCTGCTTATTAGCACTGAGGGCCATGTCTTTGATAAAGGGCCGTGTATAAATGCTATTAACACTGACAACATGCCTACATTGAGGGCTACTTATACTGCTTATTGCCCTTGTTGGTTTGTTGTCAACATGGGAGTACATTTTCTTAACAAAGCAAGCAGCATATCGTCATATTACACTACTCCTGATTTGCTGTCATGCTGTGTAATATAATAAAATCATATTTGCAGTTTTTTCTTTTAGATTAAACATTAAACTGGTTTCTTTCATTTTCCATGTGTGGGATACTTTGAACTTAATTGGCAGAATGTGATTGTGGTCAGTTTAAATTATTATCAATGTTACCAAGTTCAAAGTGGCCTGTTTTTCTACTAATGAATGAATGAACAATCTATAGTTAGTCACTGTTAACCTTCAGTTATTGTTTGAAAGTGATATACTCGTCAAGTTTTTATGCTTTGTTTTCCTGCAAACAGAATATGAGAAGGCTGAATAAAAATGGAGGGCAGTTATGAATGAAGAGTGCTGCAAGGACACTATGCAAAGTAAAGGACTTTTGTACATGTAAGTCCTATTTACAGTAACCTCAGCCCTCCAGAGGTGTTGAAAGGGTGAATGATTGAAAACCACTGAAAATATAACACATGTTAAGGTCAAGATTATAACAGGGAAATAATACACAGTCAATGAATGGCTGTATAGCTGTATAGGTATGGTGGAATGGTACCAAGATGTTACTGACGGTCCCAATATGGGAACTGTATGGGACTATAGTACTGATTGTACTACTGAAGCCCTGTATGAAAGTAGCTGTATAAGTATGGTGGAATGGTACCAAGATGTTACTGATGGTCCCAATATGGGAACTGTATGGGACTATAGTACTGATTGTACTACTGAAGCCCTGTATGAAAGTAGATGTATAAGTATGGTGGAATGGTACTAAGATGTTACTGATTATCCCAATATGGGAACTGTAAGAATTAGACCAATGCTGCTACAGGTGTAACCCCCTCCCAACCCCCCTCGCTCTGCGCTATTCAACATCACACAAAGTCAAGAGCATAAATTATTAACGCAATAATGCATAGAGCAACTTACTATAGACCTTATTAATAATCTAGAGATGCTTCACAGAATGCACTATTTCATGTCTCAATGTTTTATTGTTTCTCTTGGGGAGGACCAAGAAACCCCTTTACATGGTAGTAGGTTTCAACAAACTCTGTGCTGCAACCCCTCCTTTAGATAATCCTTGACTTGCCTCTGGCCTTTCAATTAAAAGTCAGGCCCTGACCTACATCAGTTGCGATAACTTTTGAATTTGGTCCCTCTTCCCACCCGCCTTTGACATGCATACCAAATTTTGTCTCACACCAGAATGAACGTCGGCTCGAGTCTGTTTCTGGAACTAACCCCCAGAGTACTTTTGCAATCTGAGCCAAACCATGAAGACAAACATATTATCAAATCTACTCTGCCGATCAAACGGTGTTTATAAGAACAAAGGCAATAAATATTTGTCTTAATAACGTGGATGAACTGAATTGTAAAAAGGTTTATCAAATATCATCACTCTAACCTTTCCAAAAAGGACAGAAAATTTCGGCCTCCCATCTCAAGCCTTTTTATGTTCTTGATTGCCCATTGTATGAAGTCACAAGTATTTTTCAGATGAAGAGATTTCTTGAATGCATTAATTAAGTTTCCCTGATTTAAATGTAAAACTTACTCACTTCCCCCATAATTCTCTTGAAATACAGTTATCCATCAATGTCAAAAAGAGAAATATCTCAATATTAAAGATGTCAATAATCTTTGTACTTATTGAACCCTTACCCCTTTCCACTCAATCTGGTTACCGCTTAATACCGTTCCACGCAGGACACATTACTGCCACCCTAACACCTTCACGACATCAACTTTCACCTAATACATCTCTAATAACTCTTTCATAATTTGCTGCTATGAGCACAAAAAAAAAAAAAAAATTAGAAAAAAATGGGGAAAAAATGCTCCCTCAGCCAAAAACTATAAAAGACTTGAAAAGTACTCTCCCTAGTCAATCATCTAAATGAAAACTAAGCCAACCTTACAAGATTGCCTCCAATCAGTAAGGCTCCTGCCCCCCCCTTCCATGCATCCTTGATATCGGAGTAAACAAGAAGAGTTTCCAGCCAAACATAAGGTACATCCTGATGACAACTTGACTCTTGGGCACGTCTTTGCTTCAGCATTATCATTCGACAGACGAGTGTCAATTCCCTGGAGTTAATAAACACCGCCACCCTTATTTTTCAGATTTCGTTCCAATTTTGGGTATTTTAAAGATGGGTAACTGAAGAACAAGTGAGATCTTAAAGCTTGATATATTCACACATATTTACAGATGACTTTTCTTTTCTTTGCCAAACAGTCATCTTTGTCAGAAACATACGCTGAATACAATATTATTTGCTTTATTATAATCTTTTCTTTTTTCCCACCCTCAAGACCATCCATCAAAACTCAGTCAATGAAAAATATCCCTAATTATGCTTCTCCTATTTTGCACTTTGCATCATTAGAAGCCTTTTGTATGTACAGCTATATATTTACCAAGGTGAAGATTCTTTCTATTATTCTACCTCCACTGCTCCTTTAATTACCAGATGGCAGCTTTTAGAATCCATTCCACCCCAATCATCCTAACTAGGTCACATCAATCAACAACTATCTAGTATATAATCTTAGGAAACTCCACAAGTATTGATCTACCTGGAATCTTTCCCTTTTCATCATTATTCTGAACAGCTTGGAAAATGGGCTTCCAGTGTTAATAGTAGCTACCAGCTAGGGGTGGTAGATATAGGATAGAGGCGAAGAATGGAATATGTTAATATTCTGAAATGATTAAAAATAGATGAGTCACTACTGACCCACATACATCTCTATGAGTGGTTGGGAATGCTATAAGGGCCTAATCTGGGGAATGCTATAAGGGCCTAATCTGAGGAATGCTATAAGGGCCTAATCTGGGGAATGCTATAAGGGCCTAATCTGTGGAATGCTATAAGGGCCTAATCTGGGGAATGCTATAAGGGCCTAATCTGAGGAATGCTATAAGGGCCTAATCTGGGGAATGCTATAAGGGTCTAATCTGGGGAATGCTATAAGGGCCTAATCTGAGGAATGCTATAAGGGCCTAATCTGGGGAATGCTATAAGGGCCTAATCTGGGGAATGCTATAAGGGCCTAATCTGTGGAATGCTATAAGGGCCTAATCTGGGGAATGCTATAAGGGCCTAATCTGAGGAATGCTA
>JAIPMN010006263.1:5753-16299 GCA_020650975.1 Apostichopus californicus
GGCGGCTGACTGGGTATAGAGAAACCTCGTGACACAAATAGAGAAGGAAAAAAACAGGGCAGATGTAGCATCGAAAGAGGAACAACAGAAATTATTCACCCCCAAACAAACAAAAGTAGTAGGAACGATAAAGTTAGAGAGAAATGTGTTAATGCAACCACAAACCACTGTTAACAATACTGTAGCATTTTCACCTCCGGTTGGTAAGTACATACTTGTATGTTTCTCTTTCGGCTGCCATTATAAAGGCGTACAATACTTATATTGTTAAATGCCCAAAGCTGCACTGACTGACTTGTCCCCATAGAACAAGCCCATTGTTCCCTTCAGGCTATGACTCATATATATTTTACAACCAAAAATGGAGAACAAAAGGGTGAAAGAACAGAAAAGACTAGAATAGATACTGTGCCTCAGGAAGCCCAGCACATAGTTATCCAAAGTACATGATATAGCTTGAAACGTGTTCAATCTGAGACAATTCCGGTTTGAAATACTTATCACCCCAGGGTATTATTTTCTTTCCTTTTTAATTTTATCTTTGTAATTTTCCCTCTTGAGTCAATTAACTAGTAAGACTACTGTATCAAGTGTCTGGAATTAAAGCAGCTGTTGGTTGAGCCAAGTACCGTCTAGCAAATTACCAACCGATCAGAGATCACAAAATATGATCGGTTTTGATCAAAGCAAAGACACTTTCGTAGATCTTTCGTGAGATACCAAGAGTCCATGCAATGCTTAAAATTTGGGCACCTAGACATTTTCCCATGTTTAGTATTTAGCAGTTAATTGTAACAAGTTGGGTTTTGAGTCAACTGTGGTTGAGTCAAAAGTCAAGTCACTTACTAGGTTGGTAAGCCAGTTTATGTCCAACATGCTGTCAAGTCAAGCCCCCCAAAAAAGATTACTTGATTCAATAATAATAATACCTCGTTCCCTTCAGAAAGAATACCCAGAGTATACAATCCCTTGCCATGATTGGAGTGTAAAAAGTGGTCAAATTCGAGTCTGTCATTTTGTTTCAGTGCTGACTTACAGTAGGCCAAGTCAAGTCACTTTGGTTTTGGTAAACTCAAGTCAAAAGTCAAGTGTTCATTAGTCAGTAGTGGCATGACTTGTAACAACAATGCACTTACATTTTTTACTTATTTTTTTAAAGTGAAGCTTGACTGCGTCAAGCTTAATAACTTAATAAAGGATTCTAAAATTGAAGTGATTAACAGTTTAGGAAAAAAGTAATACAAACTTATGCTCTAACAATGGAATTAAATGATTGAATTCATTTCTATTTCTAAAGTATTGTCTGCATTTCTACAACTTGTATAACTTGCTCAATAGGGAAAAGTATTGTTGGTGCTGAAAGGGACTAACTGTAAAAAACCCAGAAAGCCAGTTAGCTTTGTGATTCCTTGCCATACCATTTGCTCAAATGTCAAAATAACTATCTGACTAATGTAGAGCAAGTGAGTTAAATATGTCCAAGAATTAAGTAAAAACCAAAAAGGATTTGTAGCAATTCCTTGTGGGTGTCAACCATGTCATTGCCTAGTAAGGATTTTACAGTATAGAATTTTAAACCAAAACTTTTCAATATCCAGTAAGAACAGTCTTCCGCTGTGAAATATAGACACATTTTACCAATTTTGAGCTAGCAAATCCCTTCAATAGTTGTTGAGAGTTACATGACATTGTTTATACACTGTGAAATATTTTTGAGAAAATTGACAAGTTTTCAACCATTTGAGATAACCTTTTGACCCCTTGAAGCTCAGAGGATGAAAACTGATAGGTTTAAGTGCAGTTTAAAGCAAGAGTAGGAAGTCTGAAGCAGATTTCATTATCTGGATACCAGGAATGTTTCTTTGAAGACCTATAGAGGCCCTTCACAAAACTAAACTGAACTGAATTTGACCAACCTATGTTCACAGAAAGAAATCATAGCATTGGAGAATTCACAGATTAATTGCAGCTTTAATATTGAGTTATTCTGCTTATTAGGTTTTCAGACTTTGTGGCCTGTTGACCGCAATACTGTTGACCTCCACCAATTTCAATTGGGTTCTTGTACTCAACAAACTTAATCTGTATACCATGTTTAAAGTTCAACAGAGATGTATTTTTTGAGTTATCGTGTTCACAATGTTTTCAGACTTTGACCTCTGTTGACTACTGAACTTCACAGAAAATAATAGACTTCTTGTACTTATTAAGACGGATCCACATACCAAGTATGAAGTTAATCCACCATGAACTTTACCGTGTTAACAAGCAAGTGTCACATACATACATACATACACACAAGCCATCACCATCGCATAGATTCCTTTTGCCTCCGGCAAGGAATAAAAAAGACTAATAACCAACTTCAAATTAATGAGGAAGAAAGTTAAGAAGCCCTGGTTAAATAAATGAAATATTACTAAAATGAAAGCAACTTCCTTTACATATTCTTTCCACTCATATTTTTGCTTTTTAGCTTTTTCAAATAATGTTGCACAGACTAGGTGATATTTATAGAGGGGGTAATATATATATATTTTAGGCTCTGATTGTATATATGCTTTTATCATCAACAGGAGAATTGGAAAAATGTAATAAGTAGGTGGAATGGAACAGAGAGGACTGAATCTGGCTGAGAGGGTCAAACTTCAAGAGGCAGTGGGACACATGACTGATTAGATCTGAGCGGGGAAACGACAAAATTATCTCAAAATTTGCATACAAAATGAATCATCTCGCAAGTTCAAGTCTTTGAATGTTCCTTTATTAAAAAGGATACTTGTGTTAGTAACAAAAAGGTACTATCTACATAGAAGACCGTACGAGCTACTACTGTAGCAGAAGTACAATCTACTAGCAAGTTCTATTTACAAGCTACATAGAAGTACTTGCTACTACTGTGGCTACATAGAAGTAACATCTACTAGCAAGTCCTATCTACAAGCTACATAGAAGTACTTGCTACACCGAAGTATTATCTACTAGCTACATAGAAGTACTTGCTACAAAAGTAGCTTTGTAGAAGTACCATCTACTAGCAAGTCTTATCTACAAGCTACATAGAAGTACTTGCTACATAGAAGTATTATCTACTAGCTACATGTACTTACTACATAGCAGCGTACTATCCACTAGTAGAAGTCCTATCTACTAGCTACATAGAAATTACTAGCTACATATAGGTACTACATACAGGCTTCATTGAAGTTCTAGATCTACTACCTATAGAAAGACAGAAACTTGTAGTATCTACTAACTACATAGAAGCACTACATCTACCAGCTACATATGATTCTATAGTAGTTACTGAAGATATCTAGTTGCAACATAAAAGCACTATCTACTAGCTGCTAAGAAGACACGATAGCTACATAGAAGAAGGTACAGTAGGATTTGCTATGACAGAAAAGGGGTAATAATACATGGGCAGTACTCATGAATTAATGATCCACTAAGAACATAAAATTGCAATTTTAATTTGGAACAGAGAATAACCTGCAAAGATATTTATTTATTTAACATTAAATGGTATACTCGGTTAGTGTAACAGCTAGTCTCCCCCAAGGGCCTAAAACATAAAAACTACAAGAAAAATAAATAATAATCATAATAAAAATAAATATATAGATACTTCTAAGCTACTTTTTTCCTGAGAAACCTGTGCTTATTGTAAGAATATGTTCCAGGATTCTTTGTTAAAATAGTGCAGTGAAAATGAGTAATAGGATGAAGCCATATACAGTGCCATATATTTGTAGGTAAATACTGTAATGAAATGTAAGTAAGCTGATCAATGCATTTTGACAATCTTATCGTTTCACAATTGGCAGCGTTACTCTGTCGAACTAAAGCAGCAGCCATGATAATCGAAAGATTCAAGCATGGTGTTCTTAGGTTATATTATTGATGGTGTTGCTTGTAGCGTTTAGAAATGAAGTTAATGTTTTTCAAAAGGTTTTTTTTACATGTGATGGGAATGACTATTAAGCAGAATGTGAAGTTCTATTGCAGAATCACATCTGTGAGTTGATAGCTGGTTCAGAGCCATAATATGTTCACAATAAACATGTTGAATCTGTAAGGTTCTTGAAATATCCTGCTTCTTATTGAAGGTGCATTAATGAAGGCTTCTTTTAAATATCAACTATCAACAGCTACAAACAAATAAAAACAAAATAAAATACAAAAGGGGAAGATATACACACACGTACCAGAGAGACAACCAAGCGCGTTGATCTCCTCAAGTTAAGCCCGACCCCCTATCCCATCCCACCCCACTCTCTATCTTATCAGAGCTATCGAGAAAAACTGCTGATAATTTCTGCAAACTGTGTAAAAACTCGCCACAGTCTTTTAAGTTTCCGCTATGAAACAGAAAGGAAAGTGCCAGAAGAGGAGAGTATTGTTGCTGAATGAAGATCAAAACGTTTTTGCAAGTGAGTGACAGTGAGCACGTCAGCATGAACAAACAAGATAAATATGAACCTTGGTTTATTTCTTCACCAGGTGGACAAATGTCTTCACTAGTACCTGATGGAGGAAAACCTGTTGCGTGAACAAACAAGAAAGGAGAGTGACTACAACCACTGGAAACAAAAACAAATTAAGGAGATGTAAAGTAGGTCAATGACAGAATTTGAAATCAGAGACTGTAACACAAAATAACCAGTTTTTGTCTCGAGTTAATCGAAGTCCTTATCGGACGACTGTGCTAGTGTTGCAGTGATGTCATCAAACATGTTGACTTGATATTGTGCAACGTACTCTACTGTAAGCAGCAGACTATTTCTGTTAAATCACGTGATAAACTGATGGTAGAGAAGTTCCTTGTGATGGTTAAAGTGGAAGTAGTCCTAACGATCAGTTGCGATATCTGGTAAACTACTATACCATTGTGGCATCAATGAGTTGTTATTGCTGCATTTTGCGTTTAAATTAGGTCTGTCATTTTATCAAAGTTACCAAGTATCTCTCAAAATGAGCTGTCAATTGATCAAAATTACAAGACCCTCTTAGATTTGATCTCCAAATGAAATATTAATCAGGGAGTAATTTGATTGGTCAATTCGATTCAACTGTCGGCATTTTTATCGCTGAGACTTACTTTTCATAATTTACAAGAACGACACATAGAAAGCAAGTAAAAAATTGTGGACCTAATTAAGCTCCATCGTTCAAACCAAGACTTGACTAGTCAAGCTCTATCAAAATCAACTAAACAAAGTATTTTAAATTGTTTTTAAATTCTAAATGATTTTCAAACCTTACATAAAACAAACAATTTCTTAAGGAAAATGGTCATTATTGACTCAAATACACCACAAACAGAGTGTGTTCATGAATGTACACATAGTACCCTATAGGTCAATTTCCTATAAAAGTTCTTTTATGTGTTTTCACCTCAGCAGTTACCCTCGGATCAATAACAAAAGTGTCAAATACCACTCAAACTTGATTGTCATAGTTTTCCATTGATGTAAATAATAAACTGGTCGGGTGGTAATAAACGTTTATCCACAAAACCTTCTCAAAGAAAATTTGTTTATCGGTTAAACACTTTCGAGTGCACTATATGGCACCACACACAGTTCAACTACCTCAATTCACTGTTACATGTGAAAACAGATGGTTATGGCTGTATTAAAATCTGCACTAGACCAGGAAGAACTTACTTATAATTGTATGTCACAAATCCTGTAATATTCCATTAAGTTGACCAAGAGATCGAAGCTAACAAATCGATGGCATGTTGAAAAAACACCAACCCATAGAGACTATACCTTACATGGCATGGTCATATTTTCAACTTTAATTCACAGCGATCAGCTAGAAACAGGATTACTTGTCATTTACTTGTCAATTACCCCCGCTGTAATTTACGATCTGTCTCTATAAAGGAAAAATTCCATTCATGATTTTGGTACTATCTGCCTCAAAAGTTGGCAGACATTCTCGCCATTCACTGAGTAGCATATGTTTGTCTGATCGTCTTTGATGTAAAACTCTTTTTATTTCTGTATTCTCTAGAAGTAGTAGTAGTGAATGTGTCTTTGTAGTTCTATGACAAATATATATTGCACACACTGCTACAAACAGTACCCGCCAATATAATGATCTTACCTGATAGTGAACACTGTACGGAATTGGAGGCTAATCTTTTCTAAATTCAGCCTCAACCATTCCAGCAATGACTGTCAGCTGGAAATACCTTAATGGCATCTAGTGTAGATGTTCGAGATAAAAGGATTTGTGGGTATATTTGGGATCAGCAGAACTATTTGGAGGGCAGATATGTATTTAGCATGCTCCCTTTACTAGCTCTACAATCCCCCAAATCCTCACCCATGGCTAGACTACTGTAGAAATTGTTATATAACCAATATTCAAATTACAGGTCTACTGAAATAAACTTCTTCAAATTTTATATAACCTATATTCAAGTTACAGATCTACTCAAACTTCTTCAAATGTTCTACATTTGTACAGTTTCTTTGGGGGTCAAAACACAATAATATTATATAATTTGAGTCTCAGAATTCATGAAATTGCAAACAATATGACTTGAATTTGTTACCCTCTTTAGAGAAACCCTGCTTTACAATATATACTCTGAATGATATATAATTTTGAATAGCATGTGTTCAACTGTCTTAAGCAGTTAAGGTATAAATGCTTTGAACCAATGTAAGTAAATAGAGAAGAGCACATGTGGAGACTAGATGCAAGAAATGAAAGAAGATTTTACCTTCATTGTCTCCATCCTCCTCCTCATCTTGATCATGATCATTATCATCATCATCTGTATCGGGTAGAAGTTCCCCATATTCAGCCAGATAGTCATTCATCTTTACATCGTCCTCCTCTCCCTGAGTCCCTGGCGGTGGTGGAGGTGGTGGCCCATGTAAGTGAGTCTCATTTGGCATTTGAAGAGGGGTTGGAAGGAGAGGAGGAGCTAGAGGAGCTGGAAGGGTTGGCGGCATCGGTATGATCCCAGCAGCAATCATGAAGTCAGGTGGTGGTGGTGGTGGCAAGGAGGTGTTCATGATTGGTGGTGCGACACCAAGAGATCCCATCTTATACTGGTGAGCTGAACTGTACGTTGTTAGTGTTTCGTTGATGACATCACTGACCCCGGTCGGGGGGAGAGGGGGTATATTAGGCAGCGGAGGGGGTAACACCTGCTTCTCTTTCTCCTTCTCGGCGATGTCCTGGTAGGCTTTAGCGATGTTGTCCCTATTGGTGACACCTGCAGTGTCTCCTGGTTGACCAGCAACAGGTGGTGGAGGAGGAGGAGGAGGATTAGGAGGAGGGGGCGGGGCAGTGGTCTTTCCTGCATCCTTTGCAGCTGCTTCTTGCTTCTCTTTCCCTTTCTCGACCACTACTGGCAATGATCCACTTTTCATCTGCAGAAAGAGATCCAGTGAGTTCTTCATCTCTTTGTATTTGTCTTCAGTATCTTGCTTTGGCTCTGGTTCTGGCTGGGCCTCCGGTCTGGAAATCACTAGCTTGCTCTTGGGCCGTTTTCCAATCATAGGAAAACTCTTTGGAGCAGAGACTTGAGGTTTCGACGAAACAGGCGACTTGGTCACTGTGGATTTAGAAGCGGTTGGTGATGTGCTTGTAGCAGACGCAGTTGTGGAAGTCTTAAGTTTCTTTCCTGAGGCAAATTTAAACTTAAATTTGCTGTCTTTTTTACCATCGTCCATTTCCTTATCCGATGCATCGGTTACTTTCTCCTCGTCAATCACAACCTCCTCGTTCGGCCCCTCCTCCCCCTCTATCCCTTTCTCATCATTTATATCTTCCTTTACTTTCTCTTCCTTCTCTTTCTCTTGATCGAGAGAATCAGATGGTTTTGACGTTCCCAGAGAGGTCTCCTTTGCATCAAACCTTGTCTTCCTACTATAACCAGGTCTTCTGCCCACGAATGGTAACTTCCTCTTCTGTTGTTGGGAAGTATCTTCCCTGACCTTCTCCTCCTCCTTCTTCTGAACTTCATCACTGCCGCCCTTCACATCATCCGGCTTGTCGTCTTCTGCTTCCGACGAAGAATCTTTTGGTGGATTCACTGATTCTCTCCTTATGCTAAGCTGCTTTTCATAAAATCGGTTCTCGTCTGTGAATTTCTGTTATAGATTTAAAAAAGTTAAAGTAAGTAATATATATTGCTTGTATTAGTGACTTTTTCCTTGGCAATTTCTGTTTACACAAAGAAAGCAAAACATTACTTGAATTAAGGCCCAACAATACTCATACATAAGCAAAAGGTTTGAAACCACTCCTAATGTACAGTAAACATAGGTGAAATATCAAATATTACTCCTTGTCACGATAATACTTCTTAGTTAGTTCTCTGTGCTACCATATCGTTCTATGCCAGATGATTCCATAAACCTAAATATAAAATAAAATCAAGAACTGCAAATGCAAATGAAAATACAAACTTTTACTGAGTGTTCAAAACTTATGCAACCCCTCTGGTTTAAAAGTAGAGCTGACACCCCCTCACTGATGCTTTTGGCCAACTATGCAATTGACAATGTGTGTAACTATAGCATGACAGTTTACTGAATGACACATTTACTGAATGTAAATTTCCCGAGGGTTCCAGACGGTCATTTCTGGTCTTGTGCTCCTCCCTCCACTTGAAACGAGTTGTTTCACTATCGTGGAAAACACAAAACTTTCTGATTTTGGAAGAAGAAACAAAAACTGTACATCCACTATCACTCTTGATTAACATGGTTTGTGAGATCTGACGCAGGGTGATTACTCACGAAACAGAAACAAACATTTTGAGGGACATTACTCTCAACTCGACTATTACATAAAATTAGACAGAAAAAGGTCGGGTGAATTATTGGTTCTGTTTTCAACGAAACAAGCACTATTCATGCTATATGGGACAAGAGAAGAAAAGCAAGTCACTGCTCACACAAAACCCCTGCCTAATATGTACTCTTAGGTTTGAGAGTATTCCTGAAAGTGCTTCGGATGTCAGGCAATGGAGACCAAGGTTTGAAAATTTTATACCCACAATACATTTACAACAGTCATATTATATCAACTGTTTCGAACAATTCAAAAAAGGACAAGGTTTGAAACGTATTGTACCCACTACCCATCTATCACAGTCAATACATAGACTGTTTCTAAAATATTCACACTATACTTGTTTAAAGGTTGTTTTTACAAGCTGAATAGTGATCAACTTTTCTTACATATTTAGACCAAATACATTTCCACTCCATAGTCAGCAAGCAGTGGCACAGGGAATATTTTCTTGAGAATTCTATGTGTTATACCAATTGGTAACCGTCACTTACCAGGTACTTCAGGTTATGGCTTCTCTGACGAACATGTTCAGAGGCACATAGCACATCACCCAGGAAAATCTTGCACAGCCTGCAGTAAAATGCATTTGTAGGTACCAGAAGAAGTTCACCTGCAAGGAGAAAGGTTTTAAAACATGGCAATGAAGATGGAAATCATGTTTTAATATTTTTGTTTGTGCTTCTAGATGACTTTTTTCTCAAACTGCTCCTTCAGTGAGAAAGTCCGATTCGACTCAAATCAAAGTAGTCAATAGAGTTTTGGTTTTTTCTCTGAATATCTCGCTCTTTCCTGAGGTAGTTTTTCCTTCAGTTTATCTACAGTACAATCAATATGTACCTTCCCATTGTGATGTGAAAAAACTTTTTCATACAAGATGTAGAAATTTCCCAGATTTATTGGCAGTGTCTGTGTATATGTAAATATGTGTAAGTAGTTTTGTATTCGATTTCATTCCAAAATCTACAGAAAGGAGAGGTGTTCAAATGTAGTGTATTTCTCAGCCAGACCACTCAAAGGACCAGAAATGAGCTTAATCCATGATGATAAAATGAGAAACCCTTCTATCGCTTTCAGGGTCATTTACCTCAAGTTTTCCTTCCAGAGATGAGCCTTTTCATCTCACCAGAGCCTAATCTTTTTTCCACAAGAAAGGCAATGCCTTTTTTTTCTCTTTATCTCTCTCTTTTTTTTTAGGCAGCTCATCGTAATGAGACCTTCTTGTGTACAAAAGATAACAGCCTAAGTATATCAATATGACATTCATTCTGCACAGTGGCGCCATTGTAAACAAGCTGATGAACACTGTTTCACAGAGGGCTACAAAACTGGTGCCACCACAGAATCCTGTTGAAGAGTGCTGAGAAGTAAAACAAACAAACAATTCACAATTTCTGTTCTCTTCTAAGCATTTATGCTTACAAGAAGCCCGTTCTAAAGTATGCCAAAATAGACATTGACAAGGAATGATGCAATAACATCGACCTTTATTAAAGCCTATATGGTTAGGTTCTGCATGCCCTACTGAGACGATTTTAACACCAAGCTAAGACAAGTTCAGTTCCATTTTGTGACCGGCATGCAGTTTCTTACCTGACAACTCTCCATGTCAAAGTAGATATAAGCAGTTGAAACGATCACTATAATTAGCACAAATCAAAATGATATATGCGTACAGATGTTGCACAAAATATTTCATACCATCTACCCCCCC
>JAIPMN010006263.1:16309-28747 GCA_020650975.1 Apostichopus californicus
AAATCAAAAAGATATATGCGTACAGATGTTACACAAAATATTTCATACCGTATCCCCAAAAAAATATTAAAAAATAGCTCCACATATTACAGAGCACACTGATAAGGACCAAACAGTACCCTCTCGGAACGTACAGTAAATAAACTGGTTACTCGTCACAATCCTTCCTACCAAATCTTACCCTTAAAGGGAGTCTGAATGGTACTTGAAGAAGATGTTGAGGGTGCAGGTTTCTTTTCTTGCGGACTCATAGTCTTCCATGGTCTGTCGTGGGGATCACAATTCTGATAGCAGAAGCAAACAATGACAATGTGAATCACATAACAAGCAGAGGTTATACTTCTAACACATCTGGTTTCTACACTGAGAATATGTGTGTATGTGCATGGGTGGGTGTGTGTGTGTAAGAAGGGCCATGCACTCTTTATTGCATATATCCTTTTTAATTACTGTCACAAGATTGTCCAAAACAAAGAGTTGTCTTTTCTCTATACTATATAACAAGGTCAAACATTGTTCATGTACGCCACTGTGACTTGTGTTGCTATTATACATTGAATCGTGTCGTCTGCTACTTTTCCATATATACATTGCGTACAGCCCTGATATATCGTATCCTGACCCTGAGTTCATAATCAACAGTTCACATACTAAAATGAAAACAGAAATTGTAGCATGGCTGAACATCGTGATTAACCATTGACAAATTAAAGACAAACCTAAGTCCAAGGCTCCCTTTGTTACATCATCAGGACAGTGGCAGCTGTGTGATTATGACATTATAAGATGTTAACAGAATATACATATAACCTGGAATTATTAGAGTTCAGTACCACCACTAAACACATCACATGATCCACCATGAGTGGTATACAGCTTCTCTCTTTACCCTTTTGCTCATCTTCATTTAACCAACAGCTTTAATATGTCAAAAGTCACTCAACCCTCTGTACAGTGGATTCATGTGTGTGCATTGTAAATCCTTTTGTCATAATTAGCGCAGAGCAGATCATTAACAAGTGACAGACTTTCACTCTTTACAAGTACCACAAATAGGTTCATAAAAACTAATTCAACTAAGCACTAAACAATAAGGACTATTATGTAAATTAACTTTTAGTTACTGCAAAATCAAAAGTAAGCATACTGTGAAGTCTGTATCATGAAGTACATGGAGTGTAAATCTGAAGTTCTCGGTGTCCCCCGGCCTGTCAAACAATTGTTATATTTAATGAGGAAGTACATGAGGGGAAAACCCTCTTCAAAGTTATAAATATTCCCCATCATCAGTTGAAACCTTTAAAGATTAGGACAAACTTTACAACTAACCAACACACTTATTGTCTCATTTTGATAAAATTGGAGCAAACTCACCGCACCAAAAACATACTAGGCAATGTAAGTCGTTGATACTGTGACTAATGCATCAGCCTCATCGACTGACCAGAGGTGTAGTGCATTAAAAAGTTTGCAAGACTCACAAAGTGTTCCCTCATACAGTAGGACTAGATTCATAGCACAGAACCGTTGTAGAACTGAAATGTGTACACTGTAGTGGAATATTCCCATTGGTGTACATGCTGTACTTTTACTATTGAAAAGATCTTTTGCAAAGAGTGTCAAAATTTCGGGGCAGAACCGCAAACTACAGTAACTTTAACCAGTTCAGCAACGCACTAACAGGGGGAGGATTGCTACTTGTGGCACAATCGATGTCGAAAGTATGTTAACACATATTTCTTCCAAAATTTAGCCAGAAACATTTTCACTTTCAATACAACAGAGGACTTGTATGAGCAGTTTGCCAACTGTATATGTACAGTGAGGTCACATGAACTGTTGGGTGTGAACAGGCTACCTACTGTACAACCACAAATGTCGCTGCAGCAATGAAAACTAAGAATACAATCAACTGTCAATTTCCAGCCTCTGTGATAAATAAGTACTTACAGTTCATATTGGTAATGCAATCAACTGAAATTTCCCTTAATATGTTCACTAAACACCAAACTACACTGTAAAAAATTGCACTGAAGTTTGACCTGGTTTTGAATAAGCTTAAATAACAGCTTTTGCCACAAGTTTTAATTAAATCTAATGCAGGTGTGTCTTAACTAAAAATTTCAGGTTGTGGTAACAAAATTGTTGACGTTTCTCTTACCTTCATGTGTTTCTTGCTGTGAAGATGGATAAGGAATCCATTAATATCAGACAGGACCTTATTACAGTACATGCACCAGTGGTCTCCAGAGTCAAAATACACAAAATTAAAGCGTGACTTTCCTTCGGGTGGCTCCCTCTCTTTTTCTCGCTGCCTTCCTCTTTCTGAACTAGCAGAAGACTGAAAGATTCAGAAATTGGTCATGACACATTGGAATATATATGGAGAACTGTCCACTAATAAGGTAAAAAAAAGCATCTATGTTCATACAGGACTCAAGCCTGAACCTAAATCTACATCCTGACAACTGTATCAAAGGCACTAGCCTTGCAGAAGCTTAACATTCAATATGGGATAACTTACTGATAAAATGAAACTCTAAACAGAAATTTAGTTTAAGTAAATCAGTAATTAAACTCCTATTCTCCAAAATATGATATTTCTTGTTTTTGTCATGTTGAAAGAAACAACTGTAAGGTCTATAATAAGCTTTTTTTCCCCCTCTTATTTCTACTACAACTCCACTCCTACAAAAGGTGTAGCATATCATATACAGATATGAAATAATCTACTGATAGAAATATTACCACTTAATAGTATATACTGTATGCTGAATTTTCGAATCCTACTGTATTACAAACTTTCACCAGGCATGGCTGTTATCAGCAGTTTTTGCTGTTCTGTTCTTTTGAATGTTGAGTATGAAGGGACCAGAATTAACTTACAGTAAGCTTATCACTCTCAGATCATTTACTACACATTAAGATTTTTAGGAAACCAACTTTCCCCTTTGGACAACCTGCAATATAGTTTACTGTGCATTTCAGCCGTACCAGGTGAAATTGAACATTCTAGCTTATAACGATACAACTTATGATCCAATCCAATCCACTGCCTCTACTTAAATTAATGTAATTTTGACATCAAAACACTCTATATGTTTAAACTGAGCTTGTAAACATAGCATCATCTTGATTTCCACAGAATATATATGAGACATTCTTCATATGTACCTAGCATAGATGGACCTCTGGGAGAGTTTCTTCCTGCTTATTGTTCTTATAATTCTATCAACGTACGCAATTAAACACATACTAAAGGAAGGCATCCAACGTTCTTAGTAACTTAATTGTACAACTGACAAGTACTGTCATGTATGCACAGCCTAATCATATTTCGTACAATTATTCTACCCGTTCACAGAATCCTACAAAGCTTTAAGATATCACAAATCACTTCCTAAACTACATATATACTTACACTTACTTACTATACATAATTGAACGGAATCATGATCCTCTCGGTTTGCTTAGAAACATATTTGCTTTCACCAATATCTACATACATATATATATATAAATCGATTCCAATTTACCTCCTTTTGGTCCTGACTCCTCCGTGATTTGCGGGGTGACCTCTCTCTTGAATTTCTTGACCTTTCGTCTGCCTTTTCTTCTCTTTCTCTATCCTCCTCGGGCTCCTCTGGCAATGGTTTACCGTAAGCTTCAGAGTAGGCGAGCTGGAGTCTCTTGATCTGATTCAGAATCTCCTCCTGCAGTTGGTTGTTCTCCATTAACTCTGGGTCTTTGTGACCATCTTTCTCTTTTTGCTTCTTTCTCAGCAAGTCACCCTGGTTCTTCTTCAAGCGATCTAGCTCTTTCTGCAGGAATTGCAGACGCCTCTTGAAATCTTCTTTCTCCTTTTTCAGCTTCCTCTGCTGCTCCTCTTCCATTTTCATCTCGGCCATGGCCCGCTTTTCTTGCTGCTTGCGGAGTTTATCCTCCACTCTCATGATGATTTCCTCCCGCTTCTTGATCTCCTTCTCCCGTTTCTCAAACACCCACCCCAGGGATGCCAGTTCCTTTTCTTTCTGTCTCTTCTCTCTCTCCAACTCCTTCTCCATTTCTCTTTTCCTCTTCTCCATCCTCTCAATGAGAAGCTTTTCTTGCTGTTTAAGGAGTAAATCAGCCTCTTTCTTAAACTTTTCCTTCTCTTGACGCCTTTTCTCATCTTGTGATGACCCTCCGGCACTGTGTTTATCCTTCCTTTCTGGACTGCTACTTCTGGACTTTGGCATCGTTATTATCCTCCGTGAGGTTTCTTTATCCTGATCTCTGGATAAGCTCACTTTGATCCCTTTGACAGAATTCTTGTCTTTACTTCCTTCTTGCCCTTTCTTTGGCACTTTCTCCTTCTCCAGACGCTTGCTTGTCTCTTTAGAATTGCCCCTTTTGTCATCTAATTTTGCCTTCTTCTTCTTTTTCTTTTTTGTGAATTTTTCATCAGAATCTAAATCACTTGCAACACGTTTCTCTTGGAATTTCCTTGGCTTTTGCTTCATGACTCTGGGTGAACTTCTTTTCGGGGGCGAACGAGAACGGGAACGAGAGCTAGAAAATGAAGCTGAGTCCGAAAATGAACGTGACCGAGATCGTGAGAAGGAAGTTGATCTGGAATGGGAACGAGAGTACTTTCCACGCGAGTAATTACCTGGTGATATGGATCTCTTGTAGTATGAAACATCCTGATGACCCACCTGGTTGTATGGACCAGGATGTGGCCATTGCTGTTGACCAGTGACATGTGGGAATGGTCCTTGAAGATAGTGACCATAGCTTGCATCAAACTGTGTACCGGGTAGGCCATTAGGAGGCATGTGAGGGCCTTGTGGAGGCAAAGGAGGTCCATGTGGAAGAGACACCTCTGGTGGAAGGCCTAGTTGAGGATGGGGTGGTAAGACTGGGTGTCCCAATGAAGGAGGCACTGGGGGTCCATGAGTCGATAGAACCGGTGGTTGTATAACAGGAGTTACAACCGGAGGAACAGGTGGTCCATATGGGTGAACGGCAAGGGGTGGAGCCGAAGTCATTGGCGGCATGGTACTACTCGCATTAAAGTAGTTGGCGGATGTTGTAGGCCCATAATACTGACTTGACCAGTCATCAGAGGTTGTGTTTTGAGCTGATTGAGAGGACTCTTCAACGTTTGTCGTTGGAGACCGAGCTACTCTTCTTACAATGGAGGGAATTGGTTGGGCATCAACTGGGGTACTTTCTTTTATGTCATCTCTTGGAGATTCTGTTGGCTTGGTAGCTTTCTCTTCAGATTTCTTGTTTGCTTTGGATTCCTCTTTCCTATCCTTATCTTGTTGATCTGGTGTCCCCTGGTCTCCTTGTTTCTTCGCTTTCCTTGCTCCTTTCAACTGAGTTTGCTCCTTGGTCTGTTCTTCCTTTCTCTTTGTTTGTTCCACAATCTGTTTTGCCATATCAAAGTCAAACCCAATAGCTGACAGAATCTTGTTCAATTGCTCATCTTTTTCCACTTTCTCTGTGGGTGACTTTGGCTCTGGGATATACTCCTCCTCTCTACTCTCTATCTCCCGCTGTCTACTCTCCATCTCCCGTTGTTCACTCATGTTGCAACCGTACAAGTACTCATCTTCTTCGTCAGCATTTTGAAATCCAGTGTTAGGTTCTTGATCCGCAACTGGTGGTTGATCCACGGCAAGATCTAAACCTGGCAGATTTTGACCGTCCTGGTATGTGTAAGTGAAACCAAAGTCACTTACTGCTGCTGCTGACTGTTCTTGCATCAGGGGTTCTTCAGCTGGAAAAGAAATTCTCTCTTGAACAGGAGGAAGTTGTAGACTACTTTGATCAAAGGTGTTGGACATCAGAGTTGCAGGCAAGCTGTTAGAAACTGAAGTTTCCGCACGGGAGGCTCCGCCCGATAGACCGAGACTTTGCAAGAAATGGTCGACGGCCAACACATCCTTTTGCACCAGTTGACTACCTACATATGTCGGAGCAACTGTTTGGTTGAAACTTAGTGCCATATCTTGACTTACAATACCACTAGCTTCATATGAAGTGTGCATCATTTCATTAGGCTGCACAACAGATACTTGAGGCAATTCTGGCATATTGTTTTCGTCACCCAAAAGGGATGCATGTAGAGTATCCTGCACTTCACTGATATTTTTTTTCTCCACTTCGAAATCTCCTCGTCTAACTTGTTCCTGTTTCTCTGTTCTCTCATCCCGATATCGTTCCTCCTCTTTGTCCCTTCGTTTTGTGTTCTGTCCTTTGCCACGCCTTGATTTATCTCCATCTTTGCTACCGTGCCTGGATTTCTCTCCCCTTTCCCGCCTGGTTTTGTCTTTCTTGTCGTACTTCTTTCTGCCCTTTTCTTGTCCTCTACCTCTGGTCTCCCTCTTCTGTCTCTCCTGGCTACTATCATGTGAACTGGAGCTGCTGCTTCGATGACTGTCACGACTGTGGCTTCTACTTCGTACCTTTTTGGTGTCCCTTAATTCCGGTTCTTTTTCGCCCACGGTTTGGGTTTCTTCCGAAGTATCCTCCGACATGACTTTCTTCGCACTTCTCTTCTTTTCTAGAGCTAATTCAAGGTCTCTTATCTCTTTCTGCAATTCTGCTTTTGACTTTTTCTTCCCAGTTCCACCACTCTTGTCAGCAATCTCTGTACCAGCTTTGGTTGGCACTACTTCACTAGATGATACCGGTTGCTCTATCAGAAGAGGAGATGGTAAGTCCACCTCACCGATTGGCTTCCACATGGGTCTGTTAGCAGCTGGGAAAACAGACTTCCTCTTGTCAGCACTAGCTGAGACTGCAGGGTTATCATCTGAGTCACTAAATGAAACCACATAAACAGATACAACTTGAGAATTAATGGTGACATGAAGAGTCAAACTGTTAAGAACACCTGACTGTGATAGTATCTTTCAAATAGAGATTTCCACAAAACTTTCAAGCAAGAAAACATATAATCAAATTGGTTGTTTTGCAATGTAACCCACCCTGGAAATACATATGAGTGCTACATTAACTACTGTCCGGTACATCGCCAGTTTGTTGCACAATCTAATATCACAACAATTGTTTACCATTGTTTAAATATAGATCTGTCATTTATCAATCAAACATCAACACTTACAGTAGTCTACCGTATACCTTCACAGTAAATATTCTTACAGGCCTATCTTCACGAGTATGGGCGAACGTTTGCCATCATTCACGTTTAAGCACAACTAACTACATCAAAGTCTAGTTCAGAATGATCATAATATTCATGAATAACACAGCTCACTTGTTAGTGGGTACCTGACTTTTACAATTTATTATAGACAAAAATCTGTTTTAAGTTACGTTACTAAATTTGAAAGAGCAAATCTGCAATTTCCTTTATCAAATTATTCCTAATCTCCTAGTCAGTTTTTGGATATACATAGCATTTATACAAATTTGTGATAAGAAGTACCTAATTCTACATGTAATCTATGTTCAGTACCTGGAATATGCATCAAGAGAAGGCCTAATCACTGCAAAGAGTTATTCAAATGTGAAAATGTTTGCATGTCTCCACTTACGCAAAATGAGGGGGTGTCACAGCTGTCTCAAACACACGCTGTGCTTCCTTTGGTGGAATAGGGACAGCTGCCTTTGTGGTTGGCGCCTGCTGGAAACGGTCATTACTGAATGTAATCACAAGTGATTTTTTCTGCAGGTTGACTGGGGATAACATTCCTTTTGGACCTGAACTAGTCTGTGAATGTGAAACAATGGAAATCCAGTGTGAAATGGTCTCCAACAGGGCAACTTCAGATTTCAAGCAGAAAACAGTAGACTCTTATGTCACACACAACCTTATGAATATTTTACTACGTACTGTACAGGATTGAACGTTCTTTGCAGGACAACTTTGTTATACTGTACATTTACAAAACTTCTCAGAAAACAATCTGCAAACTGACTATACAGTATATACACAATATCCCCTATATATGTTGCAAAATTTAACTAGACCCCAATAAGTAACACATCTAATGCTTTCAATTGCGATTGCATATTACTTAATAAATGGAGCAGAAATGCTAACTTAAGGTCCACTCCTCTTGTTTTTTTGTTTGTTTGTTGTTGTTTTGTTTTATCTGTATTTTTATATGTAAAACCAATATATAATCCAAAATTCCCTTGTGCACAAGGTCAGGTCAAAAGTGAGTATTGAGAAATTTACCACATGGAAATATTCATAAAGATCTATTAAAAGTGTGCATAACTCAACAACATCAACATTGCAACACACTTGATTGGAAGCAAGGATTTCAAAAATAAAAACTAAACTACAGATCACAATTTGAATTACGGTAAAATGGATCATTATGTTAGCTACTTTACTTTCTTCCTCCAGTTCTTCCTCCAGTTTGAACTGAAATATATAATTGATCTGGATTAAAAATTTCTAATACATCTCAACTTTTTTCTCCAATTGATAATTCTATTATTCTAAACAAATTGAACTACTGTATGGCAGAGTTTCTTGACAGGTTTTTGTCAAAGGTGCTTACTGCTTTTCCAAGTTGCATTCGAGCTGTTGACTAAATTCAAGACATTGTGATAGTGACTGGAACAGACGTGTACATAACAACTGGAAAAACTTAGAAAGAAAGAAGACTATGTTTTTACCTTATGCAATATCAGATCCATTCATTTAGACTAGTGACAAATTATTGCAAGAGAATACTGTAGGCCTAGGACAATCTTAGTTTGAGATAATTATCATTAAATTGCACCATGTTTCTTACTGAAGACTATTTACTAAACCCTAAAGGTATAATTGAAACAAATGACTGTTATTGCTATTAATATGTTAGATTAGGCCAGTACTAAGTTGTAAACTTGACAGAATCATTGATGTACTCAGTTGTAAATGATTCATGACAGCTAACTGAACATTTGCTACTCATTTGAAATATCAGTAGAGCTATAGTGCATAGCATTAATGCTACATTTTTTGGACTGCCATTTGATCAAACATATAGGTAGGCTAGGCCTAGACCCCTCGGCTAGTTACAATTTTGCCCACCTTTTTCTCCGAAGGATCAGCAAGTCCCTCATATAGTTCCTCAACAGAGTCTTGATAGCCTTTAGAATTGCTTTCAGTTTCTTCCTGAGAGCCCTCCCTCTCCCACCTGGAAGGTGGTGGAACTGTGAAAGCAGCTTGACCAATGTCACTTGAAGAAGGCCTAGTCATATCGGTGGGCCTACCACTTGTACCAGTACCTGTTTCTACTGCCAAGTTGTGTTCAACTTGGACATTTTCTTTCCCATGTGATACATTTTGCTCCCCCAGTGATCGTGAAAAGCCTTCGAGTTGCTGTGATCTACTTTGATCGTTTATGCCTCTTGTCAGCTGCGCTTGCTTATCTAGTGTTCCACGTTCTACGGGCGAATTTGTACGACTACGTGAACGACTGGGACTAGATCTGTGTCGTGATGCTGAACGTGAGCTTGATGAGTACGAGGACCGGGATCCAGATCTACTGCGCCTATCTCGGGAACGTCTTCGTCTTGGCGATCTAGAACGTGACCTTCCACGTCTATCACGGGAATGGCGATCCCTGCGAGAATGGCTATCTCGTCGTTCTCTTGAACGGTCACGTTCATATTTTCGACTATGGTAGCTAGGCCTGCTGCTACTGCTATGCCTATCATGGTAGGATTCTCGACGGTGGTAATCACTTCTACCTCTCCAATTACCTCGTCCACGACCACGAGATGGCCTGGAATAATCCTTCATTGTTCTTCAATTGTCTTTCTGACACCTCACAGCATGCTTTCAAACCTATGTTTTATCATGTAGGGCTGTTTCACGTTACTCCAAATACTAGCTTACTCGCACCTATAACACTTTATAACACAGTCCGTGATCGTATAATTAACACTTCGCACGGCGTTACGGTAGGTACTACAGAAATTCATTTCTGTGGTAGGCAATTGTTAAATTACTTTAGCCTAAGTTAATATTACACTGCGGAGTATGTGTATAGTGATGTTTTGTTCAAACCCAATTCGCGAACGTACGTAGGAAATACACTTAACTATGGGAAGCCAAATGATCGGCACCAGTCCTACGTGATCTGACAGAAGTCGATTGTCGTGGCTAGAAGACTCGGGTTCAGAACTTGAGACCTTTCGTGAAATGCACTGAACTAGGAGTTCTGACCAAGTCAGCGAGATTAAGGCTGATTTGATCACGTCAAATAACACCTCATATGATGGCATAAATAATTTCCTGCAGTTTGCCACTTATACTGTAGCAGATTGATACAGATTTGTGAGATATATGAGATACTTTTTAAGAAAAAGTCGCCCAGGAAAGAACCTGGGCACGAAAACCAAACTACCGAACGATTGATCCGCTCTCAACTCCAGTCCCCTTGCATCGGGACTATGACTATGTGATCATCGTCGGGTGTGCATCACCATTCCCCTCGAAAGGGAACATATACTACACATGATCTTAGCCAAAAGGTCGAGAAGCGATTTGTGAGATATATGAGATAATTTGGTCTTTGTGAGTGTGCGAGTCAGGTGTGCGTGTTTTGCAGAGAATTTGCAAAGTGTTTACATTTAGGGTTTCAGGGGCCCGGTTCAAGAGCGAGAGCTGGGCCCTAACTTCATGGAAACTGCACTCGACACGTAGCCAAAGATATGACAGTCCACTTACGTAATCGGGGAAAGAATTTTTTCGTGTGCCATTTTGTCGAATTTTTTTTCTTTATTATTTGTTTTGCGCATAAAACATTTGGTTTACCATTTAGCTCACATTTAATTCACAGAAATTGCCGAATATATTTGCTAGAAAAGGATATTCAAGCGCTGCCGATTTTCAATGGCAATGATTGCGAGAATTTACATATCGATAGAGTCAATCATAACTTAAGG
Organism: Apostichopus californicus; assembly: GCA_020650975.1. Lineage (NCBI taxonomy): Eukaryota > Metazoa > Echinodermata > Holothuroidea > Aspidochirotida > Stichopodidae > Apostichopus > Apostichopus californicus. The sequence goes on from JAIPMN010006263.1 coordinate 27,218, forward strand.
GCTCTATTTGACCCCATTTATTCCCCAAACTTTTGAAATTCTATGTACGTCTGCATCCTTCATAGAGTCACCCTATCGAAAAGGTATGCAAACTACCTAATTACAGGCTACGCATATAGCAGGGGCAGAACTTATCGAACCCAAATGTTGTTGGCCTTTATTCACTCGACTTGATCGGTAAATCCAACCCTGCTGTAGGCTGTACACTTCAAAGTGGCCCGTATCACAGCGTGACACCATCGTATTGTTTGTTTTGTATTACAAGCTAATGCCACAGTGACACGGATTTGACTAGGCCACCCTAGCTAGATTTAGCTTCTATTTTGAGTCAGTTATTGCCTACTTGAATAATTTGCACCCAACAAATCAAGATTAGGCTAATCATATGCAGTATTTCAACATTTTAATATAAGTTAACATGGCTAAAGTCTCTGCCGATTGGATAAAATTTGTAAGCTTTGAAGCCTCGAAAGTCCAACATATCGCATAGCTTCCAAGGGCTTCGCCCCTGGACCCCACGCAGATATAGCGGCCAAGCGTTCTCGTCGACTAGGTCAATAAACTGAATCCGCCCCACATCCCCTAAGATGAAATACTGGCGACATGTTAGACAATGGAGCTATATTATAGCTCCATGGTTAGACTATCATTTCAACAATTTAGCGGATGGAACTAAGGAATAAACTGTTCAATTTGGTTGGGTAAAGAAACATCCATAACAGTACCGTTACCATGGTTTCAAGTGTTTGGAATGTACCAGGCTAAACCTAAACCCGCAAAACCTTCCCCCACTCGAAATCTCTCCCCCCCCCCTATTCAGCATCCCCTCCCCCCCCCACAGAAGTCTGGTTAAGCTACTGGGCGCGACTATAAAGATATGTTCATAGCGCGTGAATCTCAAAAGCAACATATATTCACTGCTAATGTGGCTTTAAATCCCTCATTTAGGTAACTCATTGCGTCATTTCAATTGATATATTGGTTGGTAAGCAGACTGACAGTATCGTGCGCAAAAATGCACATAAAAGCCTCCTGTTGTCCGACAGCAAATTGCATATAATTCATTATGTTAATAATAGTTACTGTCAATGATTATAGCTATGGTCTGTTTCTACTTTACATTTATGTCTCTGCTCTTTCTTTGGCCGTATAGTCTTAATCTTCTCTCTTCGTTACGGTGATTCTGCCCTATGCGTACATTGATCAACCTCCTAAAATGTATCGGTTTTACCTTACGGCTATATATGTGTTGCTCTAATAATTTCTTTAGCAATACAGTTAGTCTATCTGGCGCTTTTAGAACTACCATGCAACAAATATTACGTACATAAGCTATGCAATTACATTGCACATATTCTAGTGGGATGCAATTGTACTCCCACTTATTATTGCTTTACTCTGAGGAGGCACGGTAGGCCATTGCAGTTAACTGTACACGTAAAGTTCATTTATCTTCTGCCCCCACCTATACCCCTCAAATACAAAATAAACACGGTTAAACTACCGGAACATATTTGCTGTAATAAACAA
>JAIPMN010006264.1:3459-17625 GCA_020650975.1 Apostichopus californicus
AAAGCCCCCCCCCCCCCCCTCCCCTTCAGATCTACAATCTGCAGGTGGTATTCCTCGTAATCATGAGAGCCTGTTACACATCGCAAGTTAGAGATGTCAAACCTACCAAGAAAACGGGCTCTTAAGTTTCCGTTCCCATATTTTACCAAACAGATCTGTACGTATTTTCTTCCATTTATATATATGTCCTAACTTACGCGCAGTCATATGACGTCAGAGTTAGCGCCCTTGTTTGCTCGAAACAACAATTAATTCGCCACAATTGGGTGAGAACGGTCCGTCATATACTACTAACCCATCCCCCCCCCCCCTATACCCCTTATCCCCGATCCAGTTCAACCAACTTGGCTCCCGGCACTGACTACTCCTGTTGCGCTCTTAGGTGTTTCTATCACCAAGGCCTATGACGATGGTGATATTTTCATCTATACTCTTCCCTTCTTCATTAATATCATGTATTACGTGTGCATATATCAAAAGATATGTTTGATAAATATATCACGTGACACACATGTGACATTCACACTTCCTCACAGCTCTATAATTAACTCCAAGCGAACTTTTTGACAAAATGTACAGGTTGTAAATATATATGCCCTCACCCCATTTATCTCATTAAATTCAAAACAACTCTCTTTCTCTGGCAGAGTTAAAATCTTCCTTTTAGTGTCAAACTTAACCTTTTTTTTTTTAAGTTGCGACTTATATATTCAATTGGAATAGACACTTATAGCGTAGGGAATTCAATCTTGAGACATTGAGGAGAGGTCTATAGAAGGAAACTTGGCCATTCAGATAAATATTTGTCCTCAGTTTAGTTGTTTTTTCCCCTTAGTCCTTTCTTGTCATCTGCTTATAACATTGACTTGTCAAAAACAAAGAGGATAACATAACCTTTACAGCTGTTTATTTAGTTGGATCCCCATTCTTTAAAAATATATTGAAATAGGTAAAAATATTGAGAAATGTTTGCAATCCTTTGTGATAATGTCCACGTGTTTTGTACCAAATGAATAAAATAATTAACGAGTAATTTATTCATGGTCGTTTAATTCGGTTTCAGTAAGTCTTATTTCCTTCATGATAGTCGCTTTTGCATATTCATGTCTGATGTCATTTGACTGACGTTAAGTATTATTTAAAAGTCGGCGTTGTTCTCAAATGACCCTTGACATTGTACATCATTATACTCTACTTAAATGCAGAGGCGTCGTGACCCAAGGACAACTTTATCAAGCCCTTTCTTGCACTCTTCCCCAATTGGCCCTCTTCCTGAGCCCCCCTCCCCCACCCCTACTCATCAGGCCTGATTCATTGAGTTAACGAAAAAGCTTAGTAAATAAGGGAAATATATTGGACGCTATTAATCTAAATGAAAATCTTATTTTCTGTACAGATAATGGAACGAGCAGCGCATGGCAGGCTGGTTGGAATGTTGGTAACTGCATGCAAGGCATAGGCATCCTTAGCCTACCGTACACCGTCAAGGAAGGAGGAACGGCTGCACTGGTTACCATGGCGGTTGTCCTTCTTATAGGAAACTACACGTCAAAGGTATATACGAATAGTTTACGAAACAATATAATTGGAAAGCGAAAATCATTGTGGCCGCTCTAGTTCCTATAGTAATGTTCACAAATGTTTGTTCCAACGTTTTTCTAAAATGATGAAAATATTGAATACTGTTTGATTTTCTGGCAAATTTGGGTTGGGGTACCTACCAGCCATCGAATCTAAAGCACTCCTCCCCACACATAATGAATCAATGCGCTGACATATGTGTGTGTGTTACAGAAGGGGGGGGGTAGGAGGAGTTAAGATGCTTTGGGCTTATATATGTATATGAATCTCACTTGTTATCAATTTTATATAAACCATTATTATCAGATGCACAAAGTAAGGTTTCATTACTTTCTTTAAAGCACCGATTTTGTCACGTAACGTTCGACCCCCCTCCCCCCACACACGTCCCCCCCCCCCGCGAAAACAAACGAGCAATAAATATTGACTTCGTAATGTATCACACTGAGCATATAAATATATTACTTTGAAAGTCGAAAGCTCGATTTCGTTTTAAGCCATTATGTGTACACCTAACAATTACGTTTTGATTTTAGAATGCCATAGGCGGAAGCCTTGTACTATAACATCCACTCATTACATACATGAACGTGTGTTTTTGCTTGCAATTATAGCATATAGCTTTAAGTATGGTAAAATAACACAATATGATAGCATGGTCTTGAATTGTTTTCGGAAGGATATTGAGGCCCCATTAGTCTTTAAATTTTGGGACACCTCAGGTTGATTTCTGTTTGAATTTTAATCACCTAAGTTAGGGGTAAAAACCTTCAAGTCAAAGATAAACGTTAGATTCTGTTCATTCGAAGTGCTGAAGTTAGTGCCATAAGTCCTCTATCGTGTGCTCCCATGCGATTCTCGAAACCTACGTTTTTCGCGCCGCAGACGACAGAAAGGTCACACCTGATTGGTTAACTACGATTGACGGCCAATCGATAGTCATATTATTTCGCGCCTTAGGTTAGTTTTTTTTATGATGACCGTTAACCTGTATGAAGAAAAATTAAATAGCAGTGAAAGAAGACAAAAATTAACATGGCCTCATGGAATAAGTCTATTGTCACCTGACAAACAGGTTTTGAATTTAAAAAAAAACAAAAAAAACTTAGAAGTTCTTCAATTGACAATCTGTTTTTCTGAGACAATACGTCAAATAATGAGCTGAGACTTGTGGAAATTGTGACGGCATAGGTAGCCAGGAACACATAATATTAAGACCCACCTAGCCCATCGGATGCTATTCGGAATTTGCACACAATGTCATTAGAGGTTGGGAATTAAGGGAAGGGTGGGAGAAACGCCGAGGGAAGATGCATTCATTATGTGGCGCAGTGCCTTATAGCGAACATTATGATCTGCAGGGTTTTCATGTGTTATGTGTGACCGGCTAGTTGAATGATGGTACAATATGGAATTCTACCTATAGTAGCCACCGCAGACCACCCGGCCCCTTCCACCAAGCCGCCGCTCGTCAACTATACATCTTAAATGCCTTATGGTCAAATGCTTGTAATCTAAGCACATCAACTTGTTTTAAGGTAACAATATCCCCGTCATTATAACGTTACGATAACTTGTTTATTACAGATCCTTGTACGATGCATGTACGAAGAGAAGATAGTATACGCCGAGGAAGATCAGTCATCGCGCATCGTCAAACATAAAGTGCGCAAAACCTATGCAGATATAGCCGATGCGTGTTTTACAGGTGGCAGCAAAGTGCTCAACATAATGCAACTGATCGACATCGTTGCTGTGGCAACACTCTATCTAGAATTAGCGGGACATTTACTAGTGGACACTTTTCCATTTCTCAAAATTTCCACTCTAGCATGGACGATCATTTGCGCCTTGTTGCTTCTACCAACTGTATTCTTCAAGACACTGACAAATATCTCTTGGTTGAGTCTCGTCGCCATTTTCTCTTTGATCCTCATGTTTTCTAGTGTCGTCTGGTACAGTCTAGACAACACCATACGTTGGGATTTGTCATCCATGCCAGGTTTCCGGTTGGACTCATACTCCTTGAGCTCATCTATCATTCTATTCAATTTTGGATGTCAATTTTTGGTGCCAAGCGTAGAGCAAAGTCTTAAAGACAAAACCCGATTTGACCCGATGGTAAATTGGACCTATTTAATAACCGGCGTATTAAATTTATCGTACGCATTTTTCGCATTTCTCACGTTCGGTGACGATACGCGCGAGTTCATAACGTATAACATGCCCCTTGGTCTCTTACAAGCGAGCGTTAGTTTAATGTTTGTCATAAAATCTTTACTCTCGTATCCCTTAATGATTTTTCTCATCGTCAATACAGTAGATGCCTTAGGCCTTTCCTACATCCCGAACTGTTTTGGACAGCGAGATGGTGAATCCCCTTCGAAATGGGCGTACATATTCAGAATTTTACTCGTTATGTTTACACTTTTATTAGCCGTTGTGGTACCTCACTTTACTCTATTAATGGGATTTACAGGTAGTTTAACAGCTCCTTGGCTTGACTTTATATTCCCGTGTCTGTTTCATCTGAAGCTTCGCAAGGACAGACTAAGTTACTGGACAATAGCGATTAACTGGGGTGTAATCTTCGTAGGGGTTATAGGTGGTGTCGTTGGATTAGTGTATTCAACCGTCCAACTCGTGCAAGCAATATGGATCGATTTGGTTTCCTAACTATAACTAAGGATTTATTTTCGTAAATTTAAAAAAGTTTCCATCTCACATTATTTGATACAAATGTATACCTAAATGCAATGTTGTTCTAAGGTTACCATGGGGATATTGTTATCTGATATGTGATGGTTATGTTTGTGTTAGTCTAACTTGATAATACTCGGAAATTCCCGGAGACGGAAATGAGAGATTAACAGTAGAAATTGGTTTTGTCTGTTTTAGAAATGTTTGTATATGCTTAACGGATAAGTACACATAATCTGAAGGCAAAGGGGCTCGACCTTATTTGTAGCCAGATTATTTGCATATGTAACTTGTAATTGTGAATATTCATAAGGCAAATCCATAAAACACCTAATTATCACAGTAAGGCTTAATTGTAATTGATTTGATATGAACATGAGAACGAACTTCCTCCACGGATATATTCCTTCCACAAATATGACAATTTCCTATGGATACTTCTGGTGAGCGGGCATGTAAATAATTTGAATGAATGGCTATCTTTACTTATGAATATTAATTAGATATTTAACGAACGCCTGCCTGGTTAGGTTCGTATTGAGGTATACATTGTATGTATGTATGTATGTATGTATTTTAGATCCTCCTGCGAGCAGGAACTCGCGAAGAAGCCTCATTGGCTTATCAAAGCCGCAAGCTGACCGAAGTCAGTCTCTTACAATCATATTTAACGTCCATGATTATGAATTGTTAATTGTCAACAACTCTGTAACTGGACGACATACATTAATCTGGGAGTGACTCGAACCGGGGACCTTATGATTGGCTTACTTTACTATCAATATTAGACTTTGTAGTCGGCGTATATACGAAGTAAAATGTTTTTCCATTGACAAATGAAGGCATTTCATTCACATATGTATCCCTCACACATAAGAACATTTCCTACGGATATATCGTTCCACAAATATGACAATTTTCGACGGGTATTTCTTCAGAAGATGGTAGCGGCTTTCAATTCGTAATCTGCTCTGATATTTCTTTATAATGTATCTCCCGCTTTACTTTTCTTTTTAAAGCAAATATGGGGGGGGGGGGTTGGGGAAGGGGGGGGGTTGGGATAGATACCCTTACCTTCCCTTGTTTCCAATGACTCAGGCTGCTTGGATAGCTCGTTCTTTCGGACAGAAAACACCCTTCTTTGTTTTTCATTTCAAGAATTTACAAAACCATTCTATAAAAATATTATAATAGTATTTATAGTGTAAATGATATATGAATGAATTATATTAAACCAAACAATTTTCATTTGAAAATGTTCAAAATTCACCTCATGGATTTTAATTTCAGCGTTGCATATTCATTACAAACCAAATAATAAATGTATTAATTTATATAACTTTAATTTATCTGTCGAATTCTTCATTTTTCATTCTTCCTGTTAAAGGGAAACCCCTCACAGAAGACCCCTCCTACTAGTCGCTGCAACATTATTTCTTTTGATAAATATAGCAACCTTAACTACTAAAGAGTGTGCCAGGTATAAAGCAAATAATCGATGTTTTTGAAACAGCTGTAACAAGGGTTACAAGACTGAAAAAAGGCAAATTCTTCTGGTGAAGGGCCAACAAAACCTAGCTGGATTTCTGCTACCCCCTTCACCCCTTCCACTCAATGTCCACCGCTTGCCCTCACCCTCCCCTCCCCCCTCTCCCACTTTTATTTTCCCTACCACTCTGCATCATCCAGATGAATTCAACTTAACATATCATTTCTAAAAGAAACTTTGAAATCCAAGGAGAGTTTCGCACATCATTGTATGTATCAAGCTTCCGAATTTGAGTTAAATTGTTGAATTGGAAGCCACCAGAAGTGAAAGTTGTATTTCCATAAGCCCGTGCCGGCTTCTCCCATGTTCGTGGTCGATTAAGCGTCGTAAAAAAAGCTGCTGATTACATTAAGGAGTATTATGTATTTTCTGACAAAATATAAAAATATAAAACATTGCGAAAACTTTCTGCTTGATCAAAGCAGTTGCTGTCCTCACAGAAGTGATACAAAAGAACTCCCCCCCCCCAAAAAAAAAACAGAATGATAAGCATCTGAACATTAATGTTGCAACACAGAAAACCTCTCACATTTAATACAAGATACAACAGAGAATTGTATACATGCGACGGCATATTAAAGTTATGCATTATGTATGCATAAATGTGCAACAATACGTGATTTTGCATTATACCATTTCTGTCTTAATGTTACCACTCGTTTTTTAAAGGAATACAAAAATCCTCTGAGAATAAAAACAAGAATGAAACACAGAGAATGTGAGAACAGGTCCTTTTTTTATCTTCTTTCCTATAGTACTAAATTTAAAAACAGTTTACTTAAAAACTGTCAATGTGCAGTAAGTTTTAACAGCACAAAGAGAATAAAAAATTCGTCTTTGCTTTTTTCGTTTTCATTTGCAAATTTCTCACTTGTTGTTCACAAAGGCCATTGGTGATTAAAGGCTGTTCACACTTGAGAATGAAGGCAGTGAGTGTAGACCCCCCCCCCCCCCGGCTCGTGGTCAGATTTCTAAGTGTAAATGCGGTTCACGCCTTAAATGCACTTGATCAAAACTGAACCTCATGAAACGACAAACCTTGCTTGCTTACAGGAGCAGACTGACAGTAATCTGGGCCCCCGGGTAAAACTTTTGAGGGTCCTGGACCCTTTCCTGAGACAAATGTCGAGATTGAGCCCACTTCTGAATGCAACACATCTTACAACGATAATTCTCACAGTATTGGAAAAATACTAAAAATCGGATATATGAAGGCTATTGAGACTAGTGGCCCATTCTCCACACCCCCCCCCTCCTCCAACCTCCCCCACAATGCTCGGGGCCTTTGGACATTCTGTCCGAAGCCCTGAAATTTGGCTAATCACTACCAACCACTTTAAAAGATGGATGGGGGAGGCGGGGGGGGGGGGTGTTGGGCATGCTGGCCAGTAGGTTGCATATTGTGTACTACAGGAACCTTAATACCATGTAATTCCAAAAGCTGAGAAACGAAAAAGAATTTCAAAAGAACTTTCAAGTGATCCTTTTTCTCAAGTGTTTCTTATTTATTGAAACTCTGCAGAGAAGTTAATACACAGTTTTATCTTTTACTTTTCAAGAATACTGCATTCTTTCTTGATAAAAGTATCGATAATGGATTAATAATTCAGTCCCTCTGATGGTAGACAAGTGCTCGTTAATAATGTAGATGAAATACGAGAGCCTTGACAACCTTGACGAAAGAGATAAAACTCACAATTGGTGATATTCAGAAACCATGACTTTTTCAAGGAAATCTTTGTCACACGATTGAGTAATCGAGTGTTCTGAAAGTAACAGGGTAAGACGATCCGTGCATTTGATTTCAACAATGATGAGGCTCTGAGCATTATAATCAGATAGATGCAGCTTTTGTTATCTATAATTACAAAACACATTAACATTCAGAGACGGGAGAAAGATAATCCGAGTATTTAGTTTCGTACAGGAGTCTCTTAGCATCACAATTATACGCAAGACTGTTTTCTTTCATCACAACCTCATTGATATTCATTGTTGAGAAAGATATTATGAACTCCAATTATTTAACGTCATATTGATTTCTTTCATCACAACCTCATGAATATTCATTGTTGAGAAAGATATTATGAACTCCAATTATATAACGGCATACTGTTTTCTTTCATCACAACCTCATTGATATTCATTGTTGAGAAAGATATTATGAACTCCAATTATTTAACGTCATATTGTTTTCTTCCATCACAACCTCATGAATATTCATTTTTGGGAGAGATATTAATATGACTACTTTAAGTCAACCAAAAGTCTCGTCTAATTCTAACGCTTTTTTGTTTTTATTTTATTACATACATACTCACTCACAAACACTAACAGAGGTATCCATGCATATGGCAACATGTCTGTTCTATTCCTCTTTGAAAATCTTTGCAAAAAGTGTTTGAGTTCAACAAGACTAAACTAAACTAAACTCATGCAACATTGTTGATACATATTTTGTTAATGAAGGCTTTCTTCATTTAGCTCATTAAAAACTTAGAAAGTAAATAAAAGCACTAGTTCTCATAGTACCCAGTTGTAAAATGTTCAACTTCTTGACTCCTGACAATATTTTGTGGGTTCTTCACAAAAACAAAAAATGGCAAGGAAAAGCATTTTACAGGATTGCTGAGCTCAAAGTACATCGGGAGAATCAGCGTCGTCGATGCAACACAACACGAGGATGACTTTATGAGCATGAATGCTTCATTCTCTCTGGTATAGACATCCTCCAAAGTTTGAATATCTTTGGCTAAATCTCCAAAAGCAACAGAGAGGATTCTGAAATACAAAATGAACAGAATACACTAAATCAATTTCAAAATGAGCTTTAATCTCTAATTTAATTTTGACACTGGCAGAAATAATTTTTTTTTTAAGAAAATCGATTTTAACATTCAATGTTAAAGAAGATATCCTCAGTACTTAACCACTGATCTCTGTGGCTCATTTGGAAAGACATCTTTGGTAAAAAAACAAACAACTTTCTTGCCATATTTCACTGTTCTTAAAAACAATACTCTGCCTTTCAAATATGGCTACTACATAATGGTTTCAGACAGGTGAGTGTAATCATAAAACCCACTGGTCCTCAAGCACCATCAGAACTCATCCAGATTAGACCCCCCCCCCCACACCTACCCCCATGTACTTAAGGCCATCTAGAGCTAAGCTGTAGTCTGTCAGTCTAAGCTCAAGCCTTTTGACCATTAAGTTTTTCTTTCTGTCTGTTTGCTAATATTTAACCAGCACTGGTTTCTCTCTGTGCTGGCCTGACATTGGCAGAAACAGTCTGTCCGAGTACTGACGGAGATGAGGACCTCAGCAGCGGGCTGATCAAACCTTTTACTTCGTCATCATGAACCTTTGTAACTTCTTTCTGCATGTTCATCCGTAATGCATGCAGGGATGTGCCCAGGATTTCCTGAGTGCTGGTTATACTGATTTTTGAAGATGCTCAGATTCCAAATGCTGGCACTTTTGTAGCTTTTTAAGCACACACACAAGTACTAGTTTTGCTAACAATTTACATTTTTATTTTTTTTTAGTGAAATATATTACGTACCTGGTAAAAATTATTAGTTCTGTTTCAAAGAGATTTTACAAGGGACCGATAGAGAGCCGTAAGTTATGTTTCTCGCATGCGTAACTGATGCATTATTAGTCTGTATGATTTTGGCATAGGCTAGGCCCAATTTATGTTGAATATATTGTTAGGAATGTCGGGATTTTAGATGAAAATAGTGCTGGGCGGGATTCACGATTTTAAGACAGTGCTGGGCGGTAATTTTTAGTGCTGGGCGGGGCCGCCCAGTGCCACCCAGCGTGGGCACATCCCTGTGCATGATATGACCATCGTATGATACAAAGTGAATGGGGGAACTTTTATTCTTGCTTCTAGTCTCCTTCATCTTACCTATACTAGACACTTATTAACCCACGTTTCAACCTCCTCGACATCTGAAATCATTTGGGGGGGGGAGCTAACCGGGCGGGGGGGGGTAGGTAGTACTTCTGGAAAAGTGGTTCTGACAAATTCCAGCAAGCTAATACTGATAACTTTTAATAGCAATGTTAAAGTGTGCAATTGCCAGAATTCAAACACATCAATATGGATCCAATCTGAAATATGTAGAAAAGTTTATACCATTGGTGGAGATTAAAAAACAAGAAGATTAGAATAAAAATCAAAAGACTTGACTTGTCTGTAAAATGCTAACACAAATTACAAACTTACAGCTTTCATCTCAGATGAGTCATAAATCATGTTATGGTTTCTTCAAGTGGACCCTCAAAGGTATGGTCATTTCAATTTTAATACAAACCTCTAGTCCCAAATCAACTTTGACAGCAAAGATCATCCATCCTCATCTACCCCTCCTTCCTCTCGGTTCCACAGAAAAGAGCTCATCGGCTAGAGCCTCCGCTCTATCAATGTCAGAACTCTACCGGGGGGGAAAAAATGGGAAAAAGAAGAGATAAATATGTACCATACCCAAAGATACCTAGTATGTACCATGTGTAACTCTTGATGAACAAATACCAACATCAAGAAATTATAAAAATTGTCCAGGTGCGTGAGGATTACCAGACAAGTTTGCTCATTTTCCACCCTGGTAATGATTCCAGAAACAGCAGTTAAATCCCTGTCTGAATCAAAGGGAAGGGTCCCTAAGTCCAAGCACTGCCTCCTTTACTAAAGGAAGAAACTGAAGAGTATCACATATGACATTGTCACAATGAAGTTGTTATTTAAAAAAACAAATTAAATTAAACATTTTCTTACAGCCATTTCATAAAGTTAATTAATAAGTTATTTAGAGGCGATACAGAAAAGAAAAGAAAGAAGAACACATGAAAATGTCATTTATTAATTTCACAAACTAAAAATACAAACTCTGCTACAAAATTTTTCACATCGCTATTATTTCCACAACTTTGTAAAGGTTTCAGGCCTTCCAAGTGGTGGTTTAAGTCACATATAAGTGATGTTAAACAAATAGTAGAACTTTGTCAAAACTGTCAAATAAAATTGATTTAAAAAAAAATTAAATATTAGATGGACAAATCAGAAATTCCCCTATAGCTTGCTTCACAAAAAAATGTCAAAATGGTCAAAATAGTTTGAGATCAAATTACCCGAGAATCTCCGAGGAACATATCTTGGCTTGCCTGGCTTTGCATGTGATGATGGACGACCAGATCTGAACCTCCGATGATCTGAGGCAATATTCTTTGACCGGCGTAGCTACTCTGAAAGAGAAATTATAATAGGAATGGTGAAAAATCAATGACATATTTGCTTCTTAATTGTTGTAATTCTTGCAGCACGATGCCATGATGTAAAACAATCATATATATGATATATTATGCAAAGATATCCTAAAGCTTAGGCTACCAGATTTGTCATCATAATTGAATCTGAGACCTGTAACCTTAGCATATAGGTATGATAACATAGGTGATGAACATTAATAAATATTATAAATATTCATTAATGAATATTCATATTTACAACAAAGGGGAGGACAAAGGAGGACTTAAAAAAAATAAAAAAATAAAATAAGAATATGAGATATGTATTAACCAGCCTTCCACTAATTCCAACAGCAAACTGCAGTATATACCTTTTAAACCCCAAGCATGCCAACAAATATTTCCCTCCTCCCCCCCAGGAAACAAATTTGGACCCCCTCTCCCCCTACCCATACTACTGTGGCTGATTCAACAGAAACAAGGTGACAAATCATAACCCTAATCTTGTCTGTGGAAAACACACCCCAAAATCTAATACTTCATTTTATACTCATGTCATTTGCAACCCTGGAGACATTAAGTTTGTTAAATGGGTTTTATGTGACAATCTTTGTAAATGTGTGTGCTAAGGTATAACAGACCTCGGGCCATCGTCCGAGATGAATTTGTAGCAAAACCTTATAAATTACTCTTCATTATTGATGAGATTAATGACAAGCGAAGATAATCTCACATCTACTCGGGTTTAAATCCACAGATATTTGATAAATTTATGACGAATCAATTTTCCATCAATCGCCTCGCTAAAATAGGTCACCAGATTGATGATAAACCCAAACGGATGTTCGCAACTCTTCGTTTCTATATAATCACTAAATAATCAAATTCTACCCATTTTCACGGCAGGTATGAAATAAAATGGATTCAAAGTCAATTTAATGAGTACATTTACATCTCTTGATCAATCCCTGATGATGACTACAAGAATTCCATCCCTGTAACCTAACAAACAAACACACACACAGGGATGGCAATCCTATATGGCAAAGCTTAGTTGATTTAGGTAATACCTACATAGCTTATAGTGAGAAGAGGTTATTCACATATATACACTGATATCTTTGGCAGAGATTTTGGGGAAATCATTTTCTCCTGTATCCCATACCAGCTTTTAATGCAAAAGAAAATTGCTGAGCTACTTCCAGTACTTGATGAGAATCAAGATCACAAAACCTTAGTAATACGTTTACAAAATTGAAAAGGTAAAATTTTCGTTCCCTATACGTTGTACAAAAATATAGCAACCCCTATCAGCCAAAAAAATTCACAGTAAAGTTGCAGTCAAACACAGTAAAGGAGATAATTTCAAGCATGAGTCACATAAAGTCTTGATTCTATTGTCCCACTGCACTCAAGTTGAGATCATATTACTGGCAAAAAATGTTCACTATTGATCGTCATCTCCATGGCAACAAATTAAAACATTTCATTGGCATAATTTAGTTTGATTGGTTTTTTATGGTACGACTCCTCTGTGCTCGTGCTACAGTGTCACCACGGCAACAGAGAGTACTAATCAACGTCAGTTTTCGGCAGACGACTCTAAGACAACACCCTACATTGTTTAACAAGAAAGTTTGAAGAGAACATTCAAATGAATCTCAAAAAAATGTCATAAGAATGTTTGTCACCTGGTGGTCAACTCACATTTGAGTAATTTTTGTTATTGTTGTAAAGAACAAAGTGAAATAATTCAAAAAATTGCTACTTTCCAGATTTGTAATCAAACTTGCCTTGTCAAGCTACCTAATGTACAGTTTCATACAGAAGCATGAAGGATTTTTATAGCAAAATCAATTTAAGGAGTGTCTCAGGGAATGAGTTTAGCATTAAAATTTTTGCTTAGCAGTTTTGAAGGGCCCTGAGCTTTCTCTCTTATAAAATATTACGGTTCCTGTGTGTACAAAGACTGCTACTTTATGCTTCTCTGCACAGCTGCAACATACCATATTATTCCCAGCAGCTTGGAAACTTTTAAAACCTCTTCACACATACACAGGCTCACAGCCATCTCTGAAATATTCAATCCATCCATCTGTCTATGCTGAATGCTGTCTAGTTTTAATAGTGAGCAGGATCGAAACATCATGCCAACTTACTTTTACACATTCTCTTACACGGGCTCTCTAGTGGATAAGCAGTTTGCTAACAGTTTTTATGTTATATCGTTTTAATAGTTGAAAACAAATCCCTGGGTTAATATTTTACTTCACACCTTCTCGGGGCTCTTTTTTATCATATTTTTTGACATCTTTATTTGCTTGAATCTCTTTTCTATGAATGTGATCTGTATATTACAGAGACTATTTGGCTTATTCTTATTCCATTTGTTGAAATAATCAATAAAACCGGAATTGAATCTTCACCACTGAATACATAAAGACAAATAAAATGGCAAGTTTAAACATTTTCTGTTCCAGATTGAGGAATATCTTGCCTCATTTCATCTCGTTGAAGTAGACATAAACATCAGACTCTATTATAAAGCAAGAAACAGATAAAGGATGAGAAAAAAAACCGCATAAAAATGGTGACAAACAACTTAGAAACTAGAATAGCTCGATCCGTTTCTTTGAAATTTTCACTGACTTCGACCTATTAGTCACTTTTAGTTTTTAATAGACTCATTGCTACTATAAAGTCGTAACTATTAGACCCGTGTGTGATTTCCTTTTTTTTCTTCCGACAAACAGAAAATATAAAACCCTAAAATAAATAAGAAATAGAATTAAAAATGCTCTGTTCCACTTAACCTACATTTTTTCTCTCCTTACTTGGTGTTTTGTTTTTTTGTTTTTTTGGCCTTATTGATAAAAAATTAGTTCAAACACATACAAAGACGACAAAATAGGCTAAAAACCTTAGGGATTTCAATCCAAGCTTTGATGAGAGAGTAATGTTAATGTGTTCGATTCATCTTCTGCAATTCATGCATGTTACAGACGGAAGTTTAACCTAAAGCACAGACTCTGCTCTGATAATTTAGTTTTTTCCTCAATTAAAAGAAATCTCCAGCAGTG